>JARQTG010000203.1:341119-539363 GCA_030142615.1 Syrista parreyssii
GAGATTATGTCTCATTGACTGAATTTAATGAAATTACTGTAACTATATCGAAATTATTTTGTTTACTGGACGCTGCAGCGCGTATCTTTCGTGACTGGCATCGCAGGTTATCCCAGAACTATTCGGAACTCAGAGGAACACGCCGTTAGAAGCTAACATCTCATGTCTACGGGCACCGAATCGATGCAGCCAGCCTACGCGGGATGGTAACATCTCATTTTCTCAAATGCTTTTTTTTCCAGCTAAGTGGCTAGAACTATTGTTTAACACTATAAGGAACTATAGAACTCGTAAACATCTGTAAGATTGACTACTTTTTAAATAAATTTTCGTATAAGGGATGCTGGACGGGAAGTTAGCATCTCATTTTTTTAAATGCAACTTTTGTAGCTAAATGACCAGAACTATTGATAAAAACTATCAGGAACTATGAAACTTTACTGGATGCGAAGGGAACTGTGTTTCTTTTTTGGGATGCCGGAAGATGAGATGCTAACTTCACAATCATCTTAATAATTCCTATTGAGGAATTAAACAATTACTTTGCCTTTATATTCAACGATAATCAAAATCGATTTCTTGTTCCAAATCCAGGCCCCATGAAATTCGACGATGATAAATTTTATTTCTCTCACACTCTTCCCACAGACTTCATCAATGGTTTGTATAAAAGCAAGGCAAATACCGCAGGTCCTGACAAACTTCGAATAGAACTAATCAGAAAAGCTCTACTGTCAATCTTTCATGCTATCCAGCATATATGCAACTACTTACTTGATCACTAAATTTTCCCCATCCTATGGAATTCGGCATTTACCAAACCTATCCCAAAGATTGAAACACCGATAGCTTCTTCCGATCACCAGTCCATAGCTATTCTATGTTCCTTATCAAAAGTTCTAGAACGAATTGTTCCCGGTCAGTTCACCTCGTATCTAGAAGATCGCTCGATGTTTGATCAGTTCCAATCTGCTTATAGGAAAGGCTACAATACTCAAAGTGCATTACTCCGTATTACGGATGATTTTAGGGCGGCATCTGACAATAGGGAAAATTACAATATTGGTCTCCTTCGATTTCTCGAAAGCATTTGATTAGGTTAGACATGATATACTCATGGCCAAACAGAGATTGCTAAATTTTTCGCATAGCGCACTAAAATGACTTTGTTCGTATCTGTTTTATATAAAACAGCGGTCACTGAAAGAACTGAAGTATCAAGCTGGATCCAAATGATCAGCGGTATGACTCGAAGATCCGTACTTGGTCCCCTTCTCTTCAGGTCACATGTCTAAATTACTTCGACAAAAAAACTTATGACAAAATAACTCCGACAAATTAACCTTAAATGAAATATATTGAAGACAAAATAACCTTAAATAAAATGAATTGACGACAAAGTAACTGTTTATTAAATAATTTCGTTCATAAAATATCCTCTTAACTACTTACAGTGGATGGAAAATATATTACCCTATCCTTAACTAACTTAACCTAACTAGCCTTAATCTACACCAACCTAGCTATTTACAAGCCCTTCACAGCATTGGCCTGTGTGTAGTCGGATGATTAGACGATTAATCTTTATCTAAAACACCATTAGAAATACTGATAATAAGAGCACTTGTATTCTAACTCAAGCTAACCTATCCGAGCATAGCTATTTACAATCTCACCACACCAGTGTTCTGGTTGCAGTCGGGCTCGCTTGCTAGGCTTCCTCGACGTCGATTTTTATTCAAAACACAATCAGGTTCACTGGCAATCATGACATAGGAGTTTTAACTTAACTTGACCTGGCCATTTATAGGCCTATCGCAACAGTGACCTTTGTACGTTAGTACCTGATTTGCTTATTCGGTAGAGGACATGGTGTGCGGAATTTTTGTTGTGAACTACACTAGTAAACATGATACTATCATGTCTGTCGTAAGCTGTCTGTATATTTATACCGCCTTCAATCAGTCTCCATCCATACAACAATGCCACTACAGTTTATTAAAAGCCAGAAGGGCCATAAGCTATTGATACTCAACGGATATACCTATGCTAATATTCCGAAACTGAAAAAAAGTTATCACTTCCATATAATCATGCACCATGTGCTGAAGTTGTCGAACCACGAAAAACTGTCTAAAAACTGAAAATGAAGGCTCAAAGTTCCAACGAATCCACCACGGAACCGTCCCTGCTACTACTTCAACAGTCTCGTTATCAGCAGCCGCTGAACTTTCGAAGACAGCCAGTCTTCGACGAACTCTTTAGCGAACGTGTCAAATATGCAACCCGCAATTATTCGATCCGCTAAATTCTGAGATTCTCGTTTTACCAGAATTTCTCAAATAAACAAAAAAGGAGAGCGATTCTTATTACATGATAATGAAGGTAAAAACGATTTCTCACTTCCATGACTAAAAGGAACTTGGCAATTTCGGCTACTTACGCTGTCTAGTTGGCCGACGGAACATTCAAAACGGTTCCTACAATATTTAGACAGTTGTATACCTTTCACGGGTTAAAGTCAGGGAAAACCATTCCCCTCGTATATATATTACTCCCAGATAAGACGGAAACAACGTATATAGCGATGGTGTCTCATCTCAAATCTGTTGAGCTCACCTTAACTCACAAACATTTATTATTGACTTTAGAATGAGTTTCATTTTGGCGTTCCAAACATGCTTTCGTCACGCGCAAATTCTTGGGTACCCTTTTCAATTCGGCCAATGTATGTGGCGACATATTCAGGAAGCCGGTTTACAACCACGCTATGGTACAGTTACTGACTTTGCCTTACATATTAAGATGCTAGTCGCCCTGGCATCGCGCGTTTAACGAACGCGTACGGATTGCACACGCATCGGTAGGAAAATTTATTAACACATTGAAAGAAAAGCAATCAACTGCCGAAATCTTAATTAAACAAGCGATCGCTGGCAGAGAAATAAAATCTCACAAACGCAAACAATATTTAGACTATGATTTATGATTGCATAATGGAGTGAACGATTACAAAAATCGTGAAATTCTTGATTACCTGCGGGGTATTGCATATAATGTTATCTTGTAAATTTCGGTAATACAACAAACTCTAAGTGCAAAAGGTACGGGTACAAAAAAAAAAGAATACGCAAAGGTAGCCCAAGTTGTGACATCACGACGACAATATATCTTGGGGTCTTTTATTCACATAGTACGCACAAAGCGCCCTAGCTATCTTTTCTACCTCTTTGCCTCTCACGTGTAACGCTCCTATATTACCAACTCTATCAGATTGCTAAATTTGCTTACCACGGGCAGCATATCAATCGTTTCCCCGCCGTAGACATTATATCCCAGGGCGGGGACAGATGCCTAGCGCTCGTCCCTTTCGGTTATCGACCACCGAACGTGTAGCACTGTATTCATTATAAGAACAAATCTGCATTACGTGCTAGCAAGACGTGTAATCGACTCAATAAGGTAACCAAGTAACATCTTTGTATCAAAGAGTAAAATGACTGTGAGAATAAACTCCTAAATTAATATTATTCTTTATAAATTGGTTAAGCAATACGAAAGAGGCTATTAATGGGATCCAACATTAGTGATAAAGCAACCTGCCGGAATCCCTATCATTCTTGATCATTTTCACGGCATTTCATCCTCGATCAAAGGATAATATCTTCTCACCATACTGAACAAAGCTGATGACAGGGAGGAGTAAACAGGAGTAATCGTCTACTCGATGCTTCAATGTGAGCAGCTTATGACTCCGGACTGCGCTCAACCTCAGAACATAACGCTAAGATTTTATATATATCTATATAATACTATTTATACTGACTTATCTGTTAATCACGGCCAGTATTTACGACCGTACGACCTACGAAACTAAACTCTTGATATGTATGATTGCGTGTATGTGGGAATGCGAGTACATCGATTCGAATCGACTATTTGTTAGAAATCGTCGCTACTCTCTATTCGTGTAATTTCAATATTTATAATTTAGGAATAAGCTAGAATTAGTCATCCTCGGAATTGACCTTTATACTATCGATAATTAAATTTTAAGGGACAAAAAATATGTTAAACAATATAGAAGTTCGATTGACTATTGTGAATTACTATTGACGACTTGTGTTTGCATGTTATTATGATGAAAGTTAGAATATAAAGGGAAAAAAGTTATACACGGTTCTAATAGAACCAGAAATGCGAGAGCCAAATTGAATGACATGGTCATATCAAAATGTAGATTAGGAATCTGTGAAAAATATTTTCGCCTCTCAGCAATCTCTCTTTGGAACTCCCTACCCAGTACGGTAAGATCCGTCTCAACGATCTCCTCTTTTAAAACGAGGTTCTACCAGTACCTCCTAGATAAGCAAACGAGCTCTTAACTGACTATAGTTTCCTAAGTTGTGAAATCTACATGGACACTAGCGATTTTCTTGTTGCCTTTATAGTCTTCCCGTCTTTTCGCTGTCAAACTTAGTTGTTAAGCTTAATTTTTTAAGATCAATTAATTTGTACATTTTAAATGTATACATACTTACAATCACTCTAAGCCTATACTGATAAATTATTGTACAAAATTATGTTACTGTATACCAAGGACCAGTGCTCTTGCGGGATATGTATCTCAGAGCGCCCAATAAAGACATTTATTCATTTTTATATTATTTATTCATTCTCTCTCACACTGACACGCACACGAGCACACACTGAAGTAATTTCTAAAGTGATTGAATTATCTTAATTACAATAGTAATAAGTGTTTATAGATTAAACAATAAGTAAAAAAGTCAGGTTATTTTTTAATCAATTAGTGCAAATACAAGATAAATTTCAATTTCGAGCTATAAATCATACAAATTTTCTGTACTGAAATACAAATTTCGAATTTTTAAGTTTTTATATTTACGTATACAGTACATCTGTATAGTGAAAACAAACACTTTTCGATGTATATCGCAAAAACTGTGCAATGAATCTTGTTCAAATTTTACATATTTCCAAATTAAACTACCATCCAACACATGCAAACATTTTTTACGTATATCCTGGAATATATCTAATGATCAAATCACCTTAATATATGTATAACAGAACATCAAAGAAAGTTTTTAATATTTCTTGCTATGATATTTGTATTTTAATTTTAACTCGTTGCCCAGTCGACTTTGTTATATGACCTATAAATAAATTTAAAAAAGATCATTGTCGGTATACGATACGATACGTGTACACGGTACGATACGTGATGCTCTGTCCTCTACCTGTTGCTAATTCAAATTGCTATTGGTGGTTCGCTGTCAAATGAACTGTAATACCCACGAACCTCACGTTGTTAGTACGTAGACATTGGGTGGCACACAGTAGTCAATTCAAGGTCTGTTCTTCATATTTTTTATTTGCCATTATATATGATTTTATATTTTCTTTACACTATTTCTTCATGAAGTTGTAATATCGGAAATGTTGCGAAATTTTATCTACTTTTGTCTCATAAAGTAATACAAATTTGACGTCCATGGATCCTAATGATCCAAGCGTTTATTAACACAAGTACTTTCTTAGTAGGAATTTTTTTACAGTTACAGAAAGGTAATAGTCAGAATACACAGTCTGCAAGTCAGTTTAAAGGTCATACACCATTATCATCTACGTAAACTAAAACTGGACGTCATTAACTTACAGTCAAAAAATCATTACAATAATATTTAATTATTATTATATCCTATCCCGTGACACTTGGTGCGGTGTACCTGGGTAAACACTGTATTTTCACCTGTTCTTCATGACGCGTTTTTTTCGTAAATGTTATAATTTTTTAACAAATTACTTTTGCTATTGGACTGAAACTTATTATTATTACTCAGAGTCTGGCATTTCGATTTCTCTATAATTGAACCTAAAAATACGAATTTATGTAAAAGTTATAGAGCAATGAAATCGTCGGTCTGACAGACTGTATGTGACGGTCTAAGGGTAAAAAAATTGATGTGACAAACTAGGGTTATTAAAAATTACTATTTAACCAATGGAAGTTTTAATTATATAAATCGTTTATTATTAGTAATTCCACTGTGCTAACATTTGAAATCATTGAGAATCCCAATTATATTTTAAAAAACCGGACATTACAGAGAATAACGTAAAACGCTAACACATCATTACTTATGTGTTATTTCCACAGTCATGCTATTACCATACAAACATTTTGGAAAAGTAATTATTGACCTGAACTTTTATGTCATTTTCCCTTTATTTTGTAGAGGTCCTTATGATAATAAGGTAATGGTAGAATTTTTAGAAATCGAGTCTACTACAGGTCATCAATTTACTTAAAGTTTGCTTTTGTAAATGTGTCTATGAAAGCATAAAATAATAAAATTATTGTGGAAAAATAAGAACGCGTGTCACATATAACAATTCATAATACTGATTCAAATCGATATTTCTACAATTAATGGTCAACCTGTAAATATCGAATACAATTCTTGAATGTATTCAATAAATTTTTATTTGTTGTTACTCTACCATTAATTCGCAAATATATAATGTTAATAAAACGGTTATTAATAGGCAATATCACAGTATTTATTTATAATAAAATCGAGATTTATTCATCGAATGAAACGTGTCTAAATAAATGCTATATTTGCAGTACATACTATAAAAATAAATATTATGTAATATTTGTTTACAGTCACCAAACTTATTTCTCAAATTTATTTCTTATAACAGTCTACGTATAGTGGCAAATAAATGTGTTTCTTTTCTATAAACAAACTCTTTTCTGGGTATATTTAAATGAAAATGAAAAACGTCCTCATCTGTAATTTGCCTTTCCTAATTAACGTAATAAGTAAAAAGAAACAAAAATGTAATATATTAAAATCCTAGAATAACTCGCAATATTTCAATATTTAAATGTCTTAAATTAAAGAAACGAGAATAGCATGAGGAAAGAAAATGCACAAATAGCGTGAGTTTGTTCATAATTCATATATGTTTATACTTAGTTCGAACACAAATATACACGATAAGAGAAAATCAATGTCCTGACCCAGAATATTAAACTTGAAGTACTGTGATATTATCTGTGTAAGAAGAGCGAAAGTGAAAGAGTTTTAACACACAGAAGCAGAAAGCCGGTGAGATAAATAGTCTGATGACTAATAACAGTATCCTTCAGCGCAATGGAAATAGAATCGCTTTCTAATGGAAATTGGCATACGTTCTCTCTTCGAATATTTTATGCTCATATATCCGTATAAGTGCATTGAAAATTTAGGTAATGTACATAAAAATATAGGCATGCTCACCGTATATGGTGATCAAGTCGTGGTCTAAGGAAAATCCCGGAAGTCTGAATTTGAAGACTGTAATTAAAGGGAATTAAAGTGACACGAAAATTTTAGTATATGCACCACTTTCAGATTTTTTAAGGAGTCCGTTAAAGCGCGAGATGAATTTTGTTCGCGTCGTAAAATTTCAACACACTTGGTATTAATGAGACAAGAAACACTGCGTCACGACGTCCACGTAGTGCATCGAATGGTGCATAGACGACTGGAACGCCGGGATTCTTCAGACCAGCAGGAGCTGTTCGCAAGGGTTGCGCTGCGCGTGCGCAGTTACACGTGTATATCTATATATGTGACCCATTGTATGAGTTTCCGTGTATATAGTTCAACTTTATGGACCAAAGAGACGCAAGGTTCACCTGCTTATAATCTATTTCAATCTTCGCATAGGAAACGAATGATCATCGCAATATGGAATTATTTTCTGATCCCTACATCCGTGGCTTCGAGTCAAAATAACACAAGTCATATTTCCCTCTATTTCAGATATAGTGTTTTCTCTACCTCTATTGCACAGAAATTGTGCTAATTAAACTTTTGTAGACTTGTACTGTTATGCCTCATATACAACAAAACCTGAACGCGTGTCAACTTGCATTTAAATCTGTACGGAAGGAGTTGTCTTCGACGCTTATATAATATCTTCAGACTATAAGAAATACATCTTGCTGAGTTCAAATATAATATGATCTCAATTTAAGGTGTATTCCGTACCCTTCATAAAAATCACATTAAGCATATTACCAGTCTCTTAGATCGGTACTCGATCTTCATTCTCATTTCAATAGTGTAATCGCAAAATATGCATTCTTTTCATTGTAATTTTATATAATTATTTGTTTATTTGACAGAATCCATGAATACCTTTGCTGTCTTATGTTTGGCTTCATAATGTATGAAATACGTTACAATAGTAGTCTGTTGTACTGGTAGTACGGAGGATAAAGGTTAATACAAACTGTGATTTGTCTCGTCTTACCTTGCAGCCACAGTTGTAACGTAATCATTGAATCTATGCAAGAGTGACAATTTATTAACTTTCTATTACTAAAACATTTTTATTGGCTTAATATTTCCCTGTAAGGTATAAATATATTCCTTTTGTATAATTTCTATTTACTATTTAAATCAATTTACATATTACAGTTCAAATTCATTTTGATTGACAATATTTATAATCATTAGCCCTCTCTAATATGTTTTATATGTATGAAATGTACACAAGTGAATGCATAAACGAAGGAAGTTTTCAAATCTACATTTTTGACGTCCGTAGCATTTTTCGAAATGCATCAAACCTATTTAATTCTTAACCTTAAATCAACGATGAGACACGGCGCAAGTTTCAACACTTTTTATACAGTTTTGTAATAATTTTTTGTTGTGTCTATTTCTTTTCTAAAATATTATTAGCACAGTATTAATTTAATATTAATGCCTAAATGTATGATTTTAATGTTTGCATAAGTGCTTGTAATGTAATCTTATGGACGGAGCGAAATTCTAGTTACTATTTTGATATTTTGCCTAGTGATGGGATTCGCGCTGGTCTTTTCCTCCTCCTAAGTTGCAAGGCGACGAAATCAGCGAGGTCGTCCTGTGCTCGTCCCTTTCGTTCGTTAACCGTCAAGTATATAAGACGCCATAACCGATAGGATAGATAAATGTGAGAATTATTATCGCCGAGTCATTAAGGTATTTTATATTTAATTTATTTAATAGTTTTGTCGAATCTGTTATTTATTTATGTTTTATAAATAATTAGGCGAGCATAAGGGCCTACCGATACATTTATATATACGCGATAATGTACGTTCCGATCTCCATATGGAATTACACCAAAGATCCATGAAAGATAATCCAAACTGGAGAACAAAATCATGGCGTAGACAGAGGCTAATTAATTATTGAAGAAAGACGACAGCCATAATCAAAGCGCTGGAATACTGGACGACCGTCGACATGGGAACAAATCAAGCGTATCAATTTATGTATTATCTTTATATTTTTTCGCTGTTCTTATATCTATTTAGAAACTTTTATTAATTTAATTTTTTTATTTCATGATATTTAAATTTTATACCTGAACGCAATATGGCATAACACAATATCTTAAATTGCTCATTTTCGGAGAATGAATGGGTGTGAATGAGGTGTGATTATTAGAATTTTCGAATATAATTTTTTTGATATAGTAGAGATTTCGTGAGAAGGCTTCATATTTATTTTAAACGATCATAATACATTTACATTTTATTTTCTCATATCAAATAATAACAATTAAATATTTTTTTTATTTTTTTGAAATTTGTGTTTAATATATATAACAATAAAAATATGTAATATACAAGAAAGAAATATTACATGCTAAAGCCATTAAGAATATTAAAACATATTTTTGCGCTCGGAATTTTTTAATTTTTCAATATGCACGATCGCCAGGCCATCTTCCTCGCATGTGCAGGAATGTGCTGATTCAGGAAGGCAGTCGGTCTAGCTGTTAACAACGTAATGCAGAATCATCAAATTAAGGGAGGTTGCAGGATATAACTAAATCATGGAATAACGGACAGTCTACAAACAATATTCGAACGGAACTGGTGGTCTCGAGGAGTAGACTCGTGTTTAACCACTGACACCGAAATTTCACTTGTATCATCCACATTGTAGTTCCATTGCTTAGCTACTTAAATAAATATTTTATATTTTCTATCGGTAACCACCGGTATCGGTGAAACAAACCCAACGCGACACGCATTCATTGGAGCAAACAGCCTGGCGCGATTCGATACGCAGTAGTTCAATCGTGATTGAAGTTCGCCTCGGCAAGGGATGCTAAGGTACAATTCGCAAAATACTATACAGTAAGCGTTATTGCAAGAAACGGTCGCGCAAATATTGCCAATGCTCGAGATCATACAGAAACCGAACTAGAGGCTCTGTACGGGCAGCGTAAGTCTCTGACTGCTCTACAAATGGAATTTAACTCTTTCCGGCAAGGCCCGGGGGAGGACATCACCGCGTACGCAACCAGAGTGGAGAGAATCATCGTAGATATTATGGAGAAGTTCTGCGAGCTTGCTGCGCAGACAGTGGAAACCGTCACTCGAAAGTGCGTCCAGGCTAATTTTGAAAATATATTGCACGGCCAGGTAGAAAAATCTGTTACAACTGCGAGAACACCGGGCAACTGGAGCGAGATTGCAAATACAAATCAGGACGTGTTAGCCTGCCAGCACCCAACTCCAACAGAACGATAAACCAGGTAGACGTTATCTGCACCTACTGCAAAATAAAAGGGTACTCCTGAACAGAGTGCACAAAGAGGTTACGAAAAAGGGAGGAAGGCGACCAAGAACAGACGTAGTATCAGCCACAGACACAAGACAACGTAGAGAAACGAAACGAGCACTGCATCGGGCAATGGTGACACCAGCAAACGGACGCTGGATACTTTAAGTCTACGCACATTCGCTACTTGTAAGCAAGTGCGAAAATCGACTCTGAGCAACGAAACTTAAAAGAAAAGGACACTGAAACTGCTCCAGGTAACGCTGCTGATGGATGGTGCAGCTGCGAGCGATTTGGATATCGTCTCGCCACACGCCGTCGAGGGAATATTGACACTAAAGGCTGACACCGGCACGCAGTGCAGCATCATTAAAAGAAGCTGCCTGCGGCCGGACGTGTTCATAGAGGATAAAGGCATAGAGTTACAAGGCGTAGGGGCAAAAAATGCAGGCCCTTGTGCAAGCCCTAAGTCATCCTCGAGGCCCTAGTGGTGGCCGTGAGACACTGGTTCCACGTAGTACCAGACGATGTACCACTAGAGATGCATGAGGTGTTGGCAATGGAGGTTATAAAAGGGCATAAGCGGATATCATTGGTGGCGAAACCTTCAAACTACAAGGCCACAGTATGCCGCAACAAAGACTAAACTCGACAGGCTACTCGCTAAAACTGAGATCCCAAGGACAACAGCTGTGCAGTGATCCTAGTAAACACAAGGGAACACGAGGTGGAAGTACGACGACTGACAGTGACGTTCCAGCTGCTAGAGATACCCGCGGCCGAGTACAATGTTAAGGCCGAGACGTCGCGCGTAAGCGCGGAACACATGAAGAGGGCAGACAAGTGTATCCAAAGACTGCAACACGAGCTCGACTTGGCGTATCCCAATGGCAAGGAATGAGCGGCTCTCACAGAAATAATAAAGAAGTACGAACACGTATTCCACCTGCAAAGCGGCACCCTTATCGCCTGCCAGAAATCCACAAGAGGGAGGTCAAACGACAAACAGAAGAAATGCTGGCCGATGGCATAATATAGACCACAGAATCCAGTGGAACGCTCGACTGCTAGTCATATCCAAGAAACCCGACGCTACAGAAGAAAGGAGAATGCGCGTGGTTCGTGAATTTCTGCAAGCTCAACGAGGTCATCATCGGGGACTCATATCCGCTGCCCGATATCAATGAAACATCGGACGAATTAGGGAAGGCCCAATATTTTTCCACTCTGGACCTGGCCTGAGGTTTCCACCAGATCCCGATGGAAGGCGTGTGGGCCGAACCTGAAAAGCTCGCTGCAGTAAAAGAATTCCCCGTGTCAAAGAATGTCAAGGGGGTCCAATCATTTCCTGGTCTGACTGGTTACTGAGTTTACGTGGACTGCGATCCAAGATCCTGTTATCGAAAAACTGAAAACAGTCTTCATCACAGCCCCGGTATCACAATACCCTGGCTTCCACAAGCTATTCGTCACAACGACAGGCGCGCCCGATGAGGCAGGTTCCGCACGATAGAAAACCATGAAAAAATTATCAGGGGAATAATACTACGATGCTTCTTTAACAATAAGAGAGCATCAGACCATCAAACGAATATTACAAGAAATCCAAATCGAGTATGACTGCCCGGGAATAAGGAAGGAATCGGAAGAATACATCTCCGCCTGCCACAAATGCCACACGAACAAAGTAAGAAGGGAAGAACGAATGATGCCCATGCCCATGATCATTACGGACACGTCAGAAAAGGCGTTTGAGAAGGTGGCAATTGACATAGCATGACCGCTGCACGAAATCTAATCCAGGAGTAAATTCACACTTACCTTGCAAGATACGCTCATGAAATACAGCGCTGCCATCGCCCTTTCTATTCAAGAAGCCAGAACAGTGATGCGAGCCCTCGTCGAGGTTATCTTTCGGTACGGAATGCCGGAATCGATACTTTCAGGTAAAGGAACGAACTTTTCTGAGCACTATTTTTAAAGAAACTGACAAGTTATTCCGGATAAAGAAGATCCAGACTACGGCCTAACACCCCAAGAGCAACGGTGCACTGGAGAGCTTTTACCATAGCTCGCCGAATATTTAAAAAACTATATCGACAGGGACCAAGAAAATTCAAATGAATGGCTACCATATGCAATGTTGACACACATTACACCGCATACCGCAACAGGCGTAACATCATATGCGATAAAGTTCCGACGCTAGGCAGAGTTCCCAACCGCCGTGAAACAAGAGCCACGGAGTACATACGCACACTACTAAGGGAAAGGCCACGCGCGGTATTTGCTGTAGCCAGAAACAACATACAGTGTGCTTAAGAAAGGTTGAAATTAAATTATGACGAAAAGACAACACTGCGCGAATACAACGTGGGTGACCGACTATTGCTCTTCAATGAAACTATACGGCGCGGAAGGTCAGCTAAACTGACTCCGAAGTGGTTAGGCCTCTGCGAGGGTGTAGCAAAAAATTCTGCTGTCAATTTTACTATCAAAAGAGGTCGAAACACTACGAGCATACATGCCAACCCCCTTAAGCATTTCTTCGAGCTTCAATGCAAACACGAGATATGGATATGCGAGACGCGAAGAAAGTGGAAGCAGTTGCCTAATTCTAATGCAAAAAACAGGCCAAGTGGACGGTAGAACACATATTTATTGCACCACCACAACGCGCTGATGTCCCCTCGGCTGCTCCCGAACAAACGAAGAAGTCCCCAGAAGTCCTTGGACTCGAACTCGCCATGACCCGCCAGATCCTTTGGTTAATTTCCTACCGGCAACAGGCCTTCGAGGCCCGACAGATGAAAACTAATCATGACATTTTTGTAGACGTTCACAAAGAGGATGAGCGGCTAGCGGCCTACCGCCATAGAAAAGAACAAAGAAGAGAACAATCTTCTACAATTCATCTTGCGTAAGTATTCCCACGGTCGAGCAATTTCAAATAACGCTCATTTCCTTTTGCAGAGTGATTCTACTGTCCAACAGCTATATCAATGCGGACAAAAAACGGTAACCACCATCACCAGCAATCCGAGGATATACTATGAGGAAGTAAGTAGGAAGCCTCTCGAAGGTCAAAGCCACCTGGAAGCTGGCAATCTGCCATGATAAAGCGAGAAGCCGACATCAGCACTTACTTGCGGCGACTTTTGGAGATCTGCAAGGAAAGGAGGACGACAGATGACGTGTGTCCTGTTGTCGCTGATTTCGTGACTAGGATGGTGGGAAAAATAGAAGATGGGGTAGGAACGGTCCACGGCCTAGTGAAACTAGACACAGAGCGTAGGCATAGAGGGTTGATCATCGAAAATGCTCATAAATTATTTACTTCTAGTTTAGTTTTGTGCATCCATTTTAGTACAAGCGAATAAGTATCAGATTTGGTTTTGGAGATAATTCGGAACCACTTTGAATAACTTTGCTATTTAAGCTTTTGCCGTATCTATTTTAGTTTTGAAGATTTCAGCGAAAAACGAAAAAACCAACGATTTTGAGGAATTAATTTCACCCCTTAAATATGCAAGTGGGCAGCTCATTTTTTGTGAAGATTTATACTTTGATATGAACTACAGAACGTTATCCTTTCGACCCAGGTTGTGGAGGTATGTACAGTAAGGTAACCTTCCTTGTTAGCCTTCATCGCACTATCCAACTTGTTATCAGCCATTGCTCTCACTCTCTCACTCTCTATCGCACTTTACTCAAAAAGACGACTATACCGCAAATTACACTACCCGGACGATTGCCCGCTGACGTGTCCTAGTAGCGCGGAGAAATATTATTCGAGGGCTCAATAGAATTCGCGTTATCCCCAAATCCGCTAGATTCGCTCGCGATCTAGAGGAAATTGTTGTTTCCTCCGATCTAGAAGAAATTAAATGCATAAAAACAATTATTAATGCATAATTAAGTGCATAAAAAAACATATTTGGTATCGTTGGATTCGGTGCGCACTCAAATATACAGAAGTGAATCATAATACCGAGATATTAATTCTGTTTACGCGATATTACTTGACAATGAGGTGTCTTGATCGCAGGTACCAACTTCATATTACTTCATATGTGCAACAAATACCTTCCATAAAAATGTAAGAGAATGACAGAAACTGTGTTTTGTCGTTAATACAATTCAATAATAAACATAAGAAATAGATTTTTCCAATAATAGATCATTACTCGTGATAAGAAAATAAAATTAATAACGCTTTTCTATGCCTCAATTATGGGCGAAACTTGGCAACGTCGTGAATTTGTCAGGTTGACAGCATTGCGAAGAGCGTGATTTGATCTGTTTACGAAGCTCTTGTTTTCGCGCCAGTGACCTTAAAAAATGGCTGCGCCGGCAGAACGAGTCCGTGACATCTCAGGCAAATTTTTCACGAAACGAAAAATTTCGTGGAATCAAAACCTAGTAATTGGGGCGAAGCGAAGAGAAAATCAAAGGGAAGAAGAAGCTGTGCCAGTTATAGTAGAAGGTCGTCGAATTGTCGAAATAGACAAGCTGGCTGTAGAAATGTGGTGTTCCGGTTGCCAAGTGACTTTATCGTTTCAATACGTACAGGAGGAAATTCGCGAAGAGCTCACTAGTCTACTCCTTATTCAGTGTCACATATGTATGTCTCGCCGTTCATAAGGTTCATACCTGCAAGTGGTCTAAGGGTATGGAGACTAGCAAGAGAAAGTACAATGTGAATTTAAAAGGCGCTTTCGGTAAGTAAAACAATCCAATTTTACGGGACGACTTGATAGCGTAACATTTTTATTGTTGTTGTTATGTCACTTGTGTCAAACTAAGTAAATACTTGTTTATAGCTACTCTTGATAGAGAAATTGGTGCGACACATTTGAACACCATCCTGCCTGCATTGAATATTCCCGTTGTTTACAATGCATTTTTCAAACGATATGAGAGACATATCACAGAAAAGTGATAGAAGAGACAGCCAAAGAAAGTTGTAGGGAGGCACTGAAACTCGAAAAGTCATTGACTCAAGAAGCAGAACGGTAAGCCCATTTAATATTATTATAAGTTTCAATCGGATTGAAAATTACAAAGCATTGCAAATATTGATGTTGAAACTATTTTTTAATTAGGTTTTAACGCGGAGTTTTTATTGTTTTACAAGAAGTTTTAACTGGAAATTTATCAAGTAGCAAAATATGACCTGAACAATTTTTATTAATAACGATTTTTTTTAGGTTTTTAGGTCACTTCTGTTGCGGAACTCTGTTCATTGGCACATGAACAATTAAAGAAATCATTTCAGAATGACCAGTGACCATCTTCAATAATAGAATTATGTACGTGCAGATCAAAGGGCAGCAGCTAATTTTTTCAGAACTTTTTTTCAGCAATAGATTCACACTTCATCATGTGCCCTTCAGGTGGAGTTGGATTGAAAATAGTATTGTTTGGCTTTAACCCACGATCACCTGCTCTTATTAATTGGATATTGTGGGAACGAATGTGTATGCGTGGACGTATGAGTGTGCAGGTGCGTGTGTGCGTAGATGGATGTGTTTTTCTATTTTGACGGCGAAAACGAAACAGTTAGTCAAATACAAATGGGCAAGGAGATAACAATAAATATACGGTGCCACACAGTCAACTTCTCGCTCTTATGAATAACCACCTTGTATTTCCCACAGTATAACATTTAATAATTCAATTGTACAAAGCTGATTCAAAATGCTTACTGAGAACTTGCATGTTCAACATATTTTGATGTTATTTAATATGCGAAAGTCGACAGAAAATTGTGTGATACTCTAACTATTTTTTATACAATACAGATATAATCTCAACTGAAATCTATTTTTTATATATTCATTCTCCAAGTATGTTAAAAAAAGATATGAATAGTTTTATTAAGACCTCTGTGACTGAAAGTTGTCAGTAAGAACTTCAAGGATTAATACTGTTTTTCAATGCAAAATCCACAGGCTGATAAGCTAAATTGCAGTGGCTCTAATTGAAGAGTTTTCTTGCAAGCAAATGTAAGTTGTTCTAATTACCGGAATGGATATTGCTGCGCTATGGGCGACTATTTATTTTGCATGATTTACTGTCAACTATATTGGTTTTAATCGGTTCTAATATTTCCTGAACCCAGTGGAATTTTTCTGTTTTCATATGATCAGCATTTAACTGCACAAAGCTTTTTTTAATAATGGTCTTCGCATTAATTTTATTTTGGTAGGCGTGTGGACTGAGCTGGACTTTTATTTCGTACCGATTGTTCTGCTTTGTTTCTAAACATCTGTGTTGGCTTGACCTATACCTAATTTCACAGTTCAACGAGTTTTGAAGTTCAAAATGAAATTGAATCCGCCACAAATAGCCACTGCGTTGAGCAACTGCAAGATCAAGTAGAACAGAAGCATTCAACTGATATCAAAATCTCGTATGATGCTGGGTGGCAAAAAAAGGATCAGGCCGCTCGTACAATAGTCTCACAGGTATTTGATGTTTTGTTTATAGTATATAGTATAGCATGTCTTCATATGCACAATTTCATATTGATATATTTTAGGGCATGCAATTGCCATCGGTTCGAAGAGTCGCAAGGTCCTCGCTTATGCTACGAGAAATAAACGCTGTGTTCTATGCGGAAGAGGATATAAACGCGATGATCACGACTGTAGAGTAAATCATACAGGAAGTTCCAAATCAATGGAATCAAGCATGGCCGTTGAAATAGTTACAAAAAATGCTATGCTTCAAGAGGAAAACGTCCAGATTCGTACAATCATTGGTCATGACGATTCCACCACCATCGCGAACGTACGTCGAGAAGCAAGTCATCCGGTCGAAAAGGAGTCCAATATTAGTCATGCAACGTGTACCCTTAGTAAAGATATGTGGAGCCTAAAGATTCCGGCAAAATTATTGATTATATGAAATATTGCTTTGGCTCTGTGCTGTATTGAAACAAGGGTAACGTTGAGAACGTGAAAGCTGGCCTTCTAAACATTGTACCTCACGCGTATGACGACGAAAAGACCTTACGGACATAAACAGAAAGCGTCTCTCTCGACGATATTTCAAAAGTTCGCATCTCATGCCGAAAAACTGGCACCATGCGGTTCCACGCAGGGAACTGAATCATCCCAGCATCAAGCCGCAAGCAAAGCTCCGAAGTCTATACACTATGGTAGGTCCGAATCGAATGACTTTCGTATAGCGTCCGCTGTTGGGCAAAAAAATTTGGGTGCATCTTGCGCGTTGACTGTGCATGAAAAACTTAATATTTCTCCCGGCAACTACACTGCAGATTGTCGAGCTAAAAAGGATCAGTATCGAGAAACTCAGGCAGCTGCCGCTAAATCTTCGGTGTCGAAAGCAAGACGACGATCTTTTTTTCAAGCGCCACGAAATAAAAAATTCATTGCAAAAAGCAGAGAGGGCATTACTTATTCGTCCGGATGTGGGTTCAACACCGTTGACGTCGATACTCCAACCTCAACGCCTCATGAAGTGATCCCTGAAGACAGTGTCATAATATATTTCGATCTCGAAACAACTGGTCAGAACTCAATTTCGGAAATCGTTCAAATATCAGCAAAACGTGGCTCGGAAGAATTCAATGCATATATGTTGCCAGCACGCGCAATGTCTCGTGCCGCATCTCTGGTTACTGGTATAATTGATGTATGTATTTTATACATATTTTCTATGAAAATTTGATTAATTATTTTGTTATGACTCTGTTCATTTTATAATCTTTATAGGACTGACAATTGATAACGGGGAACTATTTCTATATGGACAATGTTCCGTCGTCTACGGAACGAGGCGTTTTCATTGTGGGCTGAAGTGGAGTGGAGCATCTGTGTGTCAATGGGTCTTGGTTTTTTGTGCGACTGAGAAAGGCGCCACGGAATTCGAGATGCAAAGAATAACTTTTGTTTTCGGATAATGGACGGCAGTTTCTGGGTAGTCTGGGAATCGTCTGGTTGAACGTGTTCTTGGGTCTCAGAAAGGGAACAAACAGGCACTTGGTATCGAGGAGCCCTTGGTCAATGTTTATTGCCCTCGCGGTCATGTGTCAAGAGTTTCTCGCTAGCACTTGAACCATTGCGTAGCCGGCGTAGGCAGGGGTACTTTTCTAAACTTTCGGTGCGAAGATTTCCTCGCCTATTTTTTTGTAACCAATGACGACAGATTATTAAAAGATCTGGACGTCTTGGGCCTACCCACTTCGTAGCCGGAAAATGTTTGACTCCACGAAAGAAAACGAGTAGTAGAATTCATAAAACAGTCGGAGAGGCCACACGCTTGACTCTTTCGTGTGCCTTTCGTGTATTCTCACTTTATCCATTATACGCATCAAAAATACAAAACATACTTTGTAACGAGTTAGACGAATAGTTTTTGAATAAATTTAAATTGTTTTAATTCATCAAAGAATATTTCTACCAATTACCTCCATCACATTAATTTGAGGTGGAAGAGTGCTCTGTCCACAGTGTCGAATAGTACGCATTCGAAATCAGGATTTACGACCCAGATTGATTCGCATTCTAAGACGAATCCAACCGTGGCACAGCATACAGACAACAAGTACTCACTATTTCTCGCAGAGTGGCCATACAATGTTTCATAGAATTTCTGAAGCCAGGTCAGCGATCCTAGTTGTTCATAACGGTCAACGTTTCGATACGCCTATGATTTTAAAAGAATTACATAGTCTTGATCTAATGTGCCAATTTCAAACGGTTGTCTGCGGTTTTTGTGACAGCTTGCCTGCTCTCAGCAACAAATTTCCCGAAAGAGTTGCGACTAAGAAGTTCATCCGCTTATGAAATTTGTCGGGGAAACTAATCGGCGATGATGATTCTCTAGGTGCCCATAATGGGATCATTGGTGTGAGGATATTGGAGAAAATCACTCAAATCGTAGGCATCACTGATCAGGAGCTTCGAAAGAAAGCTGTCAGCTTTCAGTTCATCCTGATTACCGAAGCGCAAGCTGCTCAAACTAAATTTAATAGAAATAGTTTTGTCTGCATTAAACAAGGAGTTTCCGCAGGAATGATCACGAAACTGGCAAAAGCCGGCTTGACAGTAGATCACTTAAAAAAAGTCGTTTTCGTATGGCGGGGAAGAAGCAGCAAGAATCCTGTTGGCATCCGATGTTAACAGACGTTCCCGGGTGACGAAAAATAAAAGAATTTGTCAGAGCACAATTACGGAAATAAAGAAATGCATCGAGAAACCGTAATTAAATGTGTTATTGATTTTCCATCCAACTTGCCTATAGAATAAATCTTATTTTTGTAGACCTTGCAAAAAGAGACTAGCACTTCAAATGAAAATGCATACAAAATATTTTCTTACAAAAACTTATAATAAATTATTGTTCTAGAATAAAAATGTTCACACTTTTGTAATAATCATTATTAATTGGGTGTAGTTATTTTTTGCAATTAATATTAATATTTTGTAGGCGTAATAATTCATAATCATTTAGACAAATTCGTAGTTAAAATACTTTATCCTTCGTATAGTGCCCATCCCTGCTTGCAAAGGATTACAGTTCAAAAATAATCTTGTCTGCTGTTCAAATGATACAATACAATTATATTGTCCAATTATCATCCTAATGTTCACCACAGTTAATTTTTTATATTTTTGTTATAAGTCAAACTTACAGTTACTAGACACTTTTGAAAAATGAATAGTTATCTAGAAAAAGCCTTGGGTGTGGGGAAGTATACCTTTCTAGTGTTCAATAATAAAATTGACTAATAAATAATTAATTAAACAACAATCGTTCATAGACATGATCCGAATACGTAAATTTGTAAATCAAATTCGCCGAGAATTTTTCATCTCTTGACGACAATATGATATTGTAATAACGGTTTTTAATTTTCGCGCTCAGAATAATATAAGATTAGGTAGGGCGCGGTTGCCACGATTTCTGATTCGCTTGACGAAAACCATCTTTTTGAGGAAATTTTTCTCACTTCAAACATTAATATCTATTTTAATATGTGGGTACCTCATGTTTTTCTTGCACAAAAATGTTCAGCATACTTCAGTTTACAAGTCCATCCTTTTTTCTCTCAGAATATTTAATTTTCATCATAGGAAAGTCAGAAGAATCACGATTTTCAATGTTTTTGGTATATTCTCCTATGTAAAAGATAGCAAATTTAGAAGCTAATATCTCGGTAACTAGATGGTTAAAACTTCTAAAATTGCGATAAAAAACGTATTATATTCTACTGAACAATATACTTTCATAGCAAACATTAATCTTTGATTTTGCCTGATTCTACCTTAACACTCAAACATTGTAACACAAACAACACAAACGTATATAACACACTCACACCTGGCATCAGAGCGAGCATCGATATCAGGCGATAAGAACGCCTAGTAGTGTCCGCTGTGTAGCAAATGATAAACAACTCATAACCGTTTGGTATCATCGCTGTCAAAATTCTAATATAGATTTTTCACAACATTTCACAACATTCATTTGTTTACTCACATTATTTCCAAAACACTAATCCTTACTTTTCTCTCGTCGCCAACATGAGATCCTGATGGCGATCATGGCTCCACACACGTCCAATGAACTAGCAACAGAACCATAGTAGGGTATGCTTCAGCACTTTATAGCGGCAAGAATTCCGTATGCAAAAATAGTTCCATCCTCCACGTACATTCCATCGGTCTAAAACGTATCGGACCTAACAATGGCACTTACTGCACTTTATTTTTTTCAGTCTTTATCGCCGGTTTTCAATGTTGTTTATTCACCTTGCTTGTCGCTTGTCACCCGTATACTGAAAAGATGCTGCGATGATGGACTATGGTGAAACCATCTTGTCACTCATACAGTACCATAATCTTGCTTAGTTGCAAATAATACAGGTGTGTAGGGTTTGCGCATACTGAAGGTTTAGAGGGACGGACGGGGTTATGTTTTGCGTTTGCTAAATAAAAACAAGAGTAAGGTACCAGCATTATTCTTCTTCAAAGGAGATGTAAACCTTGATTACATCATCATCCTGAGAAAAGTTACGTCGTTGTCTGGCGAAGAATTCACCGTATAGCATAAAACACATGTAGACACATACGTTCGTGCATTATTAGCGCTCAACACCACAAAAAAATCAAGGTATGGAATCGTCAATCATCCACGATGTGTACGGGGATTCCACCTCGAATAAAATATCAAAGGCGGACGCACGCGACACGACGATTAGGTATAACGAAAAATGTATGGCGTACGGCGATTTTATAATATACCGTGTTTCAGACCCAAAAAACAGTGTTCTGTTTTACCCATCCCCACATATCTCCTTAGGGTAATTAAAATGTTACCGATTGATGGTCACTGCATAATTACCGGCAGCCAACCGTGATAGGAGCCCTGGGGTGTGCAACACCACTGCTACCAGGGCGGGTGATGGGGATAACTCTCTAGAGTTTTCGATCCTCTAGACCCGTCAGGGTAACGAGCTGACGGCGTAGCGCGGTGTGGGAGATGGAGCTCTGCTCGTGCAACGCTCGATGCTCGGGTGACTGATAGAGTGGCATAGGGAAGGGTTTGTTATGACTTCGCAGAGTGGTCGGTACCTACTTACATATACGTCTCACAATCAGCTTATTTTTATATTCGTCACCATTTTCATCCCTGATTAACCTATTTGATACCTATTAAACTATTAACTTCACATTTTATAATTTCTCTTCTCATAACCACTTTGCTACTGTGCAGGATTTCTATTAATACGTGCTGTCTATAAGTCATCTATATATATCAGAGAGGTATTTTTTAACAGAGAGAAACAATATTCCTATGCCTTTTTCAATGTGAAAGATGAAGCGCGAATAAATTGCACTATTGCACCATTTCACAAATTAGTTAACTTCTCAAATGATTTTAAACATATCATGAACCTTAAAAATATAATTCTAACGTTAACCTTGAACTACCGCAAAGTTATCGATCAAATTGAATAGAACTGATTCGATATATTTTTTTTTTATACTCTTGCAAATATCTCAACCAAACACTAGAACAATGTTATTCAGAACTGGAACAACCTGGAACAACCAATAGGATACTGGGAACAAGAAACGGAAGGGTAGCTTACTCTTGAAAGGCAAATTTTTTTAACTAACCTTTTTCTGCGTTTTCTGGGCTAATGGTTACATTATATGACCGTGCTCTTTTGAAACAATATTAGGAACAACTAGAACAATTTCGAACATTTTTCAAAAATATGATTTTTGACTAAAAGGGGGTTGCCTCTTATTTCACTTTTATTCAATTATTACTGCCTCGGAATACGTTTGTGTGGTACAACTTTAGAACAATTTGGAGCAAATGTAGAACAACCGTTAAATTTTTAATTTTTAAAAAAAGGGAGGATAACTTCACACAGGTGCATCTATCATACTTATAATGCTATAGAAAATATGTTCCACTTAACGCTCATAGCGCTATGATTGTTTGCCACACCATTCTACTTAGGGCCGTGGGCGCCGCGATCATACTCATATGAGGCCTGCGCAAGGCTACAGGTAACATTCGCAGATTGCTTACTACGACCACGTCGAAAAGTTGGGTCAGCACGATCGTGAGCGTTGTAAGCGCATAAAACAGCAAGTGGAACGCGACAAATAGGTTTCCCACCATTTCAATCTGTTTGTTGTAACCAAAGAATGTTACTTTACAATGGAACAAAATACTTCAATTTCGTTATATGATCCATACCAGGATAAAATTTATGAAATAATTCTTACTGCAGAAGATGCACATCGAGCTTCTACAGGTAAGAGGATTCTTTTATAATTAATAATAATTTATAATAAATCAATCCATTTATAATATTATTCTTTTCAGATATAGTTTGGACATGTTTGTAGAGATGTAAAATAACTGAATTATTTTTATCTTTGCCATTTTAGAAGAAAGATTAGCCAGCCATCTATCCAAAAACTGGCGGCTACTGGTACTCCATTAAAATTTGTATTTAAAATCCACAGCTTAAGAAAGATTGATTAATACAATAATGAGCTGGACAATATATTAAATAGTGATGATAGTTCGATTGTTTTTTAATAATTCAACATTTTCATGCAAATAAGTATTGTGTCGATTTTTTTTAATAAAGACATGCATGTGGGCATGGTTTACCATAGGCTATGGTAAATTATTATAAATAGCCATGGCTACTTTACCGGATAAATATTCCTGTTATTCGACTGGTAATTTAGCATTTTACATTTCTACACGTTTGGTATAACTTCTTATAGCTTGCAGTACTGTAACTGGTGAGTTACAGCAAATGGTTCATTTCGAAAATCATATATAATTTAGTTATTTTTCAGTGATTTATATATCAGAGTATATAATTTACATAATAGTATTAATGTTTTTTCTGTTTAAACATGCAATTTGCCACGACACTATTGAATCAAATGAAAATGGAGCAGCTCCGAGAGCAAGAGCAGTCTGTTGAAGCCCTTAGTAATACTGTGTCTTACTCAGCCGAATCAGCTATGAATGAAACGAATAGTAAGGATAGTAGTGGTGAGTTCATTGGATCAGTGCTTTGTTTCTTACAGCTTTTTTGTTTACGTTGAAAATAATTATTATTATCTTCATAACCATGACATACATATATTAAGATCACTGTCCTCAATAACTTTGTGTACGTGTCAAGGTCGTGCAGATTGAAGGTGGTACTCTTAATATACCTATATGTCGCTAATTACCTTGAATTATTTTTAAAAAATTGTCTGAATCTTTTATTTTCAGAATTATTGCATTGGTGGACTCACCCATGCATTTTATTACTCTTGCGATTGTACAAAGATATTGAACCCAAAATAGCTGATGGTAAAATGTCTCACAAAAAGGGTTGGGGCATAATCTTAATGAAATTAAAGAGTGAGGGCCATTATGTAACGGGTCCTCAATGTGGGTCTGAATTAATGAGTCTCAGAAAAACGTGTAAACCTGTTAATGACCACAACTCCAAGTCAGGTAATGAAAGAAGGACATGGCAGTACTTTGAGGTATTTATTATATCTTATTGTTGCAATGTCAGTGAGGTTTCAGTATCCGTGCATTTCTTTCACCATTAATGATACTTTTATGCAGCTCGTAGATGAGATATTTGGAGAAAAGGCGTGGCGTGAGCCAGTGGCTGTGGTTTCCTCCTCTGGATTATCAACCATAATAGATGATCCAGATTGTCCTGACGAATCTGTTAGTGGATCAGTAGTGAGTTTTCACTTTTGCACACTTCTATTAATGCCTTGTAGTATACAATTTTTTACTAACTAACTAATAGTATACTAACAGTATAAATGCGCTAATTCTACAGTTACTAGGATTTTGAATAGCTACCATTTATTTAATGCTATTCCCGTAGTAAAAAATTTACGATTCCACCATAGTAAAATTTCGAGCGCACGTGTTTCAATTGAGGTCAAAAGCGATAACTTTAGGCGTGCTTTTGTTTCGTGGTTGTGTTGTTTGCATTCAGTTTCCTTGAGAACGTGAATGCCTACAGATTTCGAGCATTACGGAACATTCTTTTACAAATTGTCTGTTCTTCGAAGTAACAAATTCCAATTTTAATAGTCATTTTAAAGCTTTCGTGATAACCATTGATAGCACCTGTCAGTGGAATGTAATGACATTAAATAAACTAACATCACAAAATGTACTTATTACTCATAGAATTAAGGCTATGGACGGTAACATGTACGTACTAAACACATAGATCTAAGAATGCCTTTGTGTAAAGAAACAAATATTGATTATTGAAATTGTTTACTGTTATTTGTATTACATTTATGTAAACTCGTTGAAATATTTTCTATTTGATATTTATGCAAAAAATTTTTACCAAGGTAATTAGCATCAACCAGAAATGGAAGGGGGAACAAAGGATGGGCGATAGTGCGCACTATTTTTTATATAAAACGTATTTTAATAAAAAATTGCACATTTAAATTCCATATTAACTTTAGTCGATGATTACTATTTACAGTGATTTATTAAACATTTTAATGATGGCCATAGTAAAAATTGATCTCAATTTGTAAATCATTCTAATTAAGGAGCATAGTAAAAATTCGAACGATCAATTAATAAAATGCATTGCCGCGTTACTATGTATGTGGCAACGTACTTCCTTAATTACATATCGTTTTTTGACTTTTCGAATAAATTATTATGTGTTTTCGTAAAATTAAGTGTAATGTCGATTTAGTTCACTGTTACAATGATACATAGTAAAAATTCATCAATTTGCGAACTAGAAATTCGTGTAAAAATTTCTCCGTGTATGATTGTCCCTATAGAAAGCTCGCGAAGAATCTTGGACGACCCACCTTCCTCTATATAGTCCTTTTAAATGAGTCTCATTCTGCATTAAAGATTACATTTTCTTTTAAAATTTGTATATATTTTTATGTATTCCTAAGAAAAATGGAGTTATAAATTAAATTGATATGCCTTTAAACATTTTCGACAACCTAATATCTTTTTCTGATTAGCGACATCACAATATATAACAATATAGATTTGAGTGCTTAGAACTTCTTTAATATATCCCGTTGAACAACAAAAACTTGTGAAATTTCCCCAAAAAACACTTACGTGTAAAAAACTATGCCAAGCACAGGATTGCTGTGAGCTCCTGTCTTAAAAAAAACTAATATTTATATATTACGTTATTGTTCAGCGTACAAAAAATATTGAAATCATATTACAATGCCAATAACATAACTCCCCACATATCTGCTTATTATGTGATCTGGCACTAATTCATCATTTCAATTGTATTTGCAGGATTTCCAGTAATGTCTTCAATACTCTTTTGTCTTATTACTGCTGCTTATACATAATTATGATTTAATTGTGATTTAATAAATTAAAAAAGGTTAAGTGATTCCTCGTAGAGTCGCATTATTTTTGAACCGTTTTGGTTCTCGGGTTCCAAAAAGTCTACGGGAATCAGGACGTTGTCTGAGGCCGCGTTAAAGGGCCTATTTTCCGAAACGACGAGACTTAGAGATTTCGGTAAACGATTGATGTTTCTCTGAGCGACGAAATCTCGTGATACCCCGCGTTTCGTACGTTTCGATTCTGCCTGCATGCACGTGGGAAGGATTCCCACGGATTAGATTCGTGTTTGTCCAAGACACGAGATTCCGACGACCGGCAAGGGACTTGCTCGCGTAAATGTTCCATTGTGGAACATATTTATTGCGATTTTGTAATTTGGCTTGTTAGAACATTGTTCGAATCATAGGATGTTCTCGGCAATGGTTGAGTGCTTGATCTCCGAAATACATTGTACCGCGTTCGGGATAGGGACATGTTGCCGAGAAACACGAAATGGTCCTTGAGGTCGTGTTGTTGTTGTTGTTCCGTACCGTCACAAAAGTAAAGACAGTTAGAAAACCCGGCATTTTTCTAACGGCCACAGTAATTCTCAATAATATTTTTTCTTCGCATATTTCCACGAAATCTTTCAAGTTTCACAGTGAACGTCTGCAGCATACAGTTTTTTTACGACATATCAGACGTCAACTCATTTCATCTCGGATTCAAAATATGAAGGCACGTTTTAATGCATTTGCAATGACATGCAGTGGAAAAACCAACAATAAAATCAAGCATCTTTCGACAACCATAAAGCAATTCGAAGCGCGACCTAACGGTAGAAATACGTCAGTACTGCGCGAGGCAGCTTACCTGTCGCCCCTTCAGGTTTTTCCCTAATTCTTTTCACCAATACTAATTCAACATTTTTTTTCCCACTCATGTTTTTCTGAACCAATCAACGTCTTTTCCAAAAAAAAACCATCCCTTCTCACAAATTTCTAACTTCCTTATTTTTTCCTTCGACGACAAGCAGTTCTTCACCAACCACCGACCCAATACATTGGGAAAACAAAACTGTTCTTCGACCACACCTCACGACTGAACAGATCGTTAACAACAAGTATATTAAGTGAACTCACAATTCATAATCTGATCAAAAACTTTCAAATTGTCTATCTTATTCAATATAGTTGTGATCTACAAATTCTATATTAAAATCCACAGTGAACAAATTCATTTCTCAAATCTAATAAACTAACCTAATATCCCGATTAAGCTTAATCCCTCGATCGGGAAGTCTCTGACCACGGTAATGCAACAATCGCTGTACCAAGCCTTACAACCTTGGTAGATTCTATCCTGCTAGGACAAGTCGTATCGCGGAACGAGACACAAATACAGACAGTTGTGTCGCGATTAGATCGCGTTTCATGATTGACTCATGAATTTTGAGATGTTTTCGAAATTAGGTATCCGCTTGTGTAAGACATTACGTATCCGATTTGTACGACTTAATTTATTACGAACGTCGCAATTTTTGGCGCCCACGGTGGGACCCTGTTTAGGACGTTGTTCGAATTGTAGGAATTTGACTGCGCTACATAGATCGCGAAAATATTGTTCGTCGTTATTTATTACGAGAGCGTTTGTATTTTTATTATTTGTTCGACTCGCGATCTTATGGGTCTGTTCGTAAAATTTAGAATTGTTCAAATGTGTTATTCTTGTTCGAAACTGTTCTTGTCTCGAACATCCCCGCCGCTTCCGCGAGCTGGGATGGTCAGCGTGCGAGTAGAAACGTTAGTCACTATTGTGATGAGTAGAACGAATTAGTTCGCGAAGCGAACGAGTAATTGGCATTAAATACGGCAGAAATTCGTATTATCAGATTGCATCTATAAAATTATATGAATCCTGCGATAAATACCGTAATTATATTTGTTGATAGAGCCGTCATCAAAATCCTCTCCCAGATTTCTCTATTATGCCTTTAGATTTCCTTGCGTACGATTTCCTCTCCACATTTACTGATATTTTATAGTATAAATATATTTTATATATTTTAATAGTTAATGTTGGGGAAGCGATATAGATATTTATGCTTAATTTAATCAAGAGCGATTTGTTCGTCGTACATTCTGTTTCGCCATCTTGGTTTACACTGACTCCCCCCTTGAAAGACTCTCTTTTAATGAATGATCTTCTAATGCAAAGCTTTACAAACAAGGTAAACAGCAAATGATGCTTCACTTAAAATTTAAGAAAAGATGCTACTTGAGCGACACAGTATGCTGAATAGACTATAGGAACATTTTTCCGAGCTAAATGTAAATGTTATAATGAAAAAAAAGTATATAATTGAAAGTTTCAAACAAATAAATTATTAATATAGTATTGTTATATAATTTTTTTCCCAAATAAATTTTTGTCTTTAGCTGATTCTGACTGATCGTTACGTAGCAATAACCTTAAGAACTAGAAGCGAAAAACAAAATTTTAATGAAACATCAAACCTATATAAATGACAATCGTAGTTCATCTTCTTCTTCAGATGGCAACGGACAAAGATTTTTTACTGCTCTTTTGAACAGTCCCGTCGGCGTTCTAACGGTCGCCACTCTTGCAATGTTATCCGCACCAGGGTGCACTTCCACTACACGACCGATGATCCAACGAAGCCGCGGTACGTGATCTTCCTTTAACAGTACTAAGGTACCAATTTCCAGACTCTCGCCGTTTGTACATACGCCATTTTTCACGTGTCTGCAACTCTGAAAAGTACTCGCGATGCCATCATATCCAAAAATGCTGTCGCACCTTCTGGAGATGCTGCCACCAAGACAGCCTGTTGTCAGACATGCCTACGTAACTGTATTCTGTAGGTAATAACAGTGACTCTCCTACGAAGAGGTGGGCTGGAGTCAAAGCTGAGAGGTCGTTTGGGTGACTAGATAAGGGAGTAAGAGGTCTGGAATTCAGGATCGATTCGATTCATACAAGTAGCGTGTAATATTTTTCAAATGTCGATACTAATCTCTTTGTGACAGCGTTGAGGTGTCGCTTCGCGGCTTTTACGGTCGCTTCCCAGAGACCGCCAAAATGCGGTGCTCGGGGAGGAATGCATTTCCATTCGATCTGCTGGCGAATACTTGGAGTACGCAGACCCGGAGATCGCTCGACCCTGCCGTTTGACGGGGATGGTACATCCTGCTCCCAGGTCGACGGCGAGGGTGGCGATAGTCCGTGGTGGCGTCCTTTCTGGACGGCCGGCTGAAGTGTTTAGGAGGCCCATCCCGGGTCCTCATTCTGCCTCCCGGCGAGCCCTGCAGGCGAGGCCTTACGGGATCCTTCAGCTTGGATGGCGGTACGGGACGATACGACAGGCGATATGGAATTTGCAATCAAGTCTCCTTGAAACGGTCTTTATTTGATCGTCTTCGTGCTCCTAACGGGAACGAGAGTAAATCATCTTCGTCTGGCTCTCGTTGTCGGTAGACGGCAAGTGCATGTCGGAAAGAAGAAAAGCAAAAAGGCGGCAGTAAAATTTCCTTAACGAAAACGATAGTAACAACAGGAGGATAGACGACGCTTACAAATATGAGGAAGTTCGGAACTTAGACAAAGTTTATGATAACCTTATAAATAGCGATCATTGTGAGGAGCGTCGGTAGTGATTTCCCTAGCAATCAACAATTTTGTGACGGGAGGATCTTTAATCACGTCACAATATATATTGTGACCTGTTGCCCGGTCTGTCGGGGCCGGGATAGTAGGCCTTCGCGAAATCAGCAAAACGAATAGGGGGAGGTTCGGTAAAAGAAGGGGACACGAGGGTAAGATAGAAAAGAAGAATATAATTTACAGAAAGTTAGAAAGAATAGCTGATACAGAGAAGAACAGAACAGAAAAGAAAATAGAAATACAAAAGACACAATGACTAACCAAAACAATAACACAAATCGGGTACTCGTCCGAGAGCACGCAATATCGGCGGGGACTTTAAACTAAACGGTGGGGCAGGGGGGGGGATCAGGAAAAGGAGGGTTTACCGGCACTGCGCGGTATTTTCCAAACTGGGCACCAGCTACGGTGAGGGCGTAGCACCGCCGGGTGACCTTCGGAAGGTCCCCGAATGTTTACACTCGTGGGATTGGCATGGCTAGCGGGGCAGAGAGGAGAGGGGTCTCAGGGTAGAACGAGGAGAGGTTGAAATGCGGACAGGTGGAACGGGATCAAAGGGGGTGGCTTGCTAAAATTAGGGGGCGCAAAACTAGGACTACTTCGCAGCGCAACGCAATACGCCACTCGCCCTCGTGCGGGATGGTAGAAGGCCGATCTAAAACGCTAAATAAACAAAAGAAAGTGCCGGTCCACGTGGGACGGCTTGCAATAATCAAGGGGGGAAAGATCTAGAAAGTAAAGGGCAAAAGAGGGAGCTCAATCAGACAGTCAAGGACTCACTCAAACTGCGCTCGCAATATCCAATATCAGAAACACACAAAGTCGCACTCGCTCTCACTCTCTTCATACTCTCACAAACTTTCGCAGTAACCGCCTGGCCTGAAGTGAAGTCTTCGGGCTTGCGGCCCTCGTTGATTCCGTTGGCGGGGCCTCCAGGGCCTCGGTTATTGGCTGGCTTGAGAGGGCTACGCGCTTCGGCATTGGTCCGCTGGTCGAGCATGGCAGAGCTCTGGTGCCTTGGCGTGGCACGGCGCTGGCGGGCTCCTCGGGCCTCCTGTCTGGCTGGTACGGCACTGCAGGGCTGGGCAATGTGGCGGCGCTCACTGCTGCTCCACTGCTGTTACACGGGCCTCAGGACTACCCGTGTGACGGGACTGCACCCGGGGACTACATGGGCTACATCGGCGGGCTGGTTCCGCTGTTCGGGGTGGTCTCTCTGTCCATGCCCTTCCCGCATTCCGCTGCCTCCGCTAACGTAGCCACTCTCCCGGGAACTCGATGGTATTGGTGGTTGCTCCCCGTGGATGGTCCTCGGTGATAGTCCTCGCTGCCTCCGAGCCAGTACCCTAGGGGATGGGAAAAGGGGTGGGAGCGGTGGGGGGTGGGGGGCTTACGCTAAACAATCTTCTTAAGTAATAACATAAATGATAAATAATAATAATGGCGCAATAGATGGGCCCGATGCGAGTGGTGCCCTCGAGCCAGGTGGTGGGGAGGAGTTTTCAGTAACATTTTATTACAATATATATATATAATATTTTCTGATGTATTTATATTGCTGTAGAGATACTGCAGGGTCCATCGTGTACCTAGACTTCTTTTCAGCCACCTTTGTCTTGTTAAAGTCCAGGTTATCTCCGCCTCTTTGTCTAGAACGTTTCCCTTGAGGACGATGTGCTTGCTGTAGAAGTTGGAGAATTCAATAATTCCCACTGAGCGAGACTCTCGTAAACTGAAGATATACCTCCTAGCATCATCGCTTCATACCTCTTGCGATGACTGCTACTGGACGAATGTACAGAATTAAATGCCTGCCGTTATCCTTAATGCTACTACGATTGCTTCCTTAAATCACTATTCCGCTGCTCCGCCTGAGCGATCAGGACAGAAAAAGCATCCTTGTGCGAGTGCAAGGATTGTGGAGGTAAATTCGAAGAGGATTCCGACGCCCTCGTGGACGGTATCGACGTCAGGCTTATAGGGAACGGCTTCTGGGAAGTTGACGGCGGATTCGGAATACCGATCGGTGCCGAGGTCGGTGTCACCGTTACGTTTGGTGTTATCGTGCTCTCTTTACTGTGTTCCGGGTAACGACTGCTCTGTTGTTGCTTGGCTGCAGTCAGATCCAATACAAGTTCATCCAGTTTTCTGCGGTTCTTTTCCTTTCCGATCACCGGCTTACCAGTTGGACAATTATTCCTCTTCGTTAACTTGCCTAATATGCTGTCCAACTTGCCCTTGTTGCTACTTATTTGCTTATTTTTGTTTGGCATTGAGAAATCCTGCACTTCGTTCATTATGTCTTTGCTCGTCTCGGTTGTCGTTGTTTTGGGATTTCTAAATGAGATGAAAAATAAGTAAAATAGATAATAATATTACAATGATAAAGATAATCGTATACATATCTGATTGAGTAATATTTCTACATTCCGAGCAGACAGATCTATAGGATTCAAGATGCTGAAGGTTTCAGGTATTATCGTTGTTTTTCTAGGTACGGTATCCTTCAAATGTTTCTTCTTTGATTTATGCTTGGGTTGTGATATCTTTGACTTTTTCTTTAGTTTCAGGTTTCATTTTTCCTTTCAAGTTCTCTTCTTTCTCTTCTTCTTCTTTGGTTCTTCTTGTTCCTTTTCTTCCTCCTGCCTTCTTGCACATCGTCTAAGATACATGGTATTTGTCATTTCTGCAATAAGTCGAATTATCGACTTCTACATATTGCATAGATTGCCATTATGAAGATGTACAATTAATACATTTGTAAACAGATGGGCTGTACATGCACAACTCCCACGATGTAAATTAAGAGGAGATATACCAGCACATCGATTTGCTAGAAATACATAACGTGCATTAGTATGAAAAGAAAAAGTGAACTCCCCCCGTTTGCAAGGGATAGAAAATAATAACTTGTGGAAATATCATGTTTGCCATCTCCATTTTACTGACGATCAGTGTACGCCCACACTGGTTAGGAGGAAATTAAAGGACAATGCTTTTCCAACATGTCTGCTGCCTTGCACATCATCAGTGGATGAATCAACGTGTCTTAATGTAGAACAAAGTGCTAGTAGTAGTTGTACGTGTAGTTGTATTAAAGAACATGATTGATTTTAAGTAATCAATGAGGCATCAGAGGCTGCAATTAGTTGTAGACTTTTAGCCCTCAACTGGAGCCCTGGGTTACGTAAACCCGAGCTGTATGTAACAGCCTCGGAAGGCTTTTTTAATTAAAATTGTTTCCTTTTTTTTCTCCTTTACAATTTTTAGATTTTCGCACCCATCCATTCTATTTTTTGAGGTATCGATTTAAAAAAAAGTTCAAATTCTATGCATTACATGGAAAGATATACGCGATTGAAAAGGTCTGATGACGCACACCCACATGATCCAGAATTGGACGGCAGATATAATGCTCCAGCTAACAGTTAACAATTTTAACACAACATAAATAGTATTTTTGTGATTATGTATACGTACAAATACATAACCTATGTATATCATTATTTTAAGAAACAGGGATGCAGATTCACATTGGGTGAAAAGGTTCCATGTCTGTTAATGTTCAAGCAGTCTGCTCCAGCATATAGATATATGTCAAAGGGATTAATCCATTAATAATAAACCATTTAAAAGATCAGGTAGCCTTTACTAAAAATTCGAAAGAAAAATTTTGTATTACTGTGTGGGACGAGATTGCGCTTGAAACACACTTGCAATATGATAGAACGAGCGACAAGATTGGCTTTGAAGATTGGCAGCATAGAAGAATGGGACAATTTGCTGATCATGCATTAGTGTTTATGTTACGTGGCATAAATAATGGATGGAAAATGCCAGTACCGTACAATTTGTGTAAATATGCAACGAAAGCTCCTCAACCTGTGCGTTGCATACAGAATTTTATGAAAGTGGTGCGAGAAGCAGGATTCAAAGTCGTTGCTACAGTCTGCGATCAACGGTCATCGAGCATGGCAGCGGTAAATGCTCTCAGAAATGAATCGAAACTACTACGATATCGAAGACGCGAAACTGACAATGCGTGTCATAGTAATATAGTTATTCCTTACTATATAATATTTGTGTACAATTGTAGGTGACACTATTGAAGTATGCGATACCGAATTGATCGTCTTATTAGATCCACCTCATCTCATGAAAGGTATTAGGAACAGCTTCCTTAAAAAAAATTTGGAACTTGATTATCAACTAGATTAATCGAACGATTGCCTCATAGGACGTTGAGGAAACAACTTACAAGATTGGCGTATATAAAGACACTCTTATACGAATTGTACACAAACTAACGGACAATCATATTATTAATACCAAAATTAAGAAGATGATCGTGGAATGTGCCGCACAAGTATTTAGTCGAACATTCGCAGGTTTCATTGATTTTGTTTGCAGCTTAGAGGGTAAATATTCATTAGTACAATACTTATCAGTATTTATTACACCTATTAGCGTTGCCTGCGAGTACATCGTACGTAGTCGCGTAGTAATGTAATCGTAGCCTAACCTAATGTACTTGGAAACGATGAAGTCTTGTCTTGTTACTCATTTCTTCTTGTATTTTTTGACATAACTTTACTACTATTTCGCTCGCCTTGCAACGAGGAATTCATTTAAATTAAGTGAAAATATGTATTACTCCGAAATTGACTACGTATAATGTTTTTGCGATATGGCATAATTTTGTCCTGACAGAACAATGGAATTACCTACTAACTTTGGCTTTCGTCATCGAGTTTCGATTACATAGGGGAATATTGAATATAGGTTGTGTGTAAGCTGTAGTATTTACGGAATCGGATTATTGACAAATAGTAATGAATAGTGGAGTAACGGATTGTGTTGTTTCCAAATACGTTTAAACGTAGTCGATCCTTGGAATTAGTGGAATAGATAGTAGTGTGTTTGGGAGTCGCGGAATGGCCTGGAGCATTGTATTATTTGATGCTCTCCTTTTTTCGGAAATACATTTTTGCTGAAACCTTCAGTCTTTCATCTAGATTCTGATACTACTCAAGCAATGAAGCATTTATCAAAAGTTTTAACTACTTGATATTCCACAAGAATGAAAAGTCCATAAACGCATGAGACAATTTTCAATTTTACGAAACAATCAACTTTCCGTCGCTAAAAGATAACATAAAATACTTAAGCCGAAGATCGATTACAGATATTTGCTGTACACATATAGAAATTAAGATTAAATCATTAAAATTAAAAAAATTAATTAGTAATAATAAGTTCAAATAATTAAAAATTAAAATAAAATCAGGACAAACATAAGACGGGAGTTATGTGTTCCGTACGGGAGTAATGTTTACATTGAGTTCTTTGTTACTTTATTACACCACATCTTTCCTCATCTCCTGCACAATTTCTTCTCTGTTATGTCCCACTATGTTGTCTATATAATAACGTTGACACTTAAGAGCGATTACTACTTTTCTTTTGCCTCCATAAAAATTGCCAGAATATAGTTATTTCGCGTGATAAAGTAAAGGCTGGATCCTTATACACGCGTCCCGCTTGAACACACAACTTCGATTGATGGAAAATAACTAACTTCCTCCTTTCATCAGTGAAAAAGCTCTGCGCTCAAATTAATTCGAATGCTGGCGCTTGCATAAGGATGCATCATTAGTCATTTCGAAATAATTCCGCTGGAGTCAGCGGACGGTGGTATTTTATATCGACGTATGTCAACACAAGTGGAGTAATTGGAAAGCAGCATATGCTATGTATGTAGAATCGAGACAAAAGTCTCCGTTCGGGGAATTACTTGAGTGAAAGTTGCGTGTATGTAGAACGCTTGAGTGAATGTTGCATGCCATAGAATGAGTGTCAAAGAAAGAGTACTTGAGGCCGTAAATTTAAGGATTAGGATATAGACGAGGGTAAGTCGAAGGACTCTGGAATGCACGGATGAAAAACAGATGGGAGGAATGAAGTGCAAGATTAGGTACGAGCAGAGAGCAGAGCGAGTTAGACCACCGAACTGGACAGACGTGTATATAGATTGTAGCTGTTGGTGTCCCTTTCATAATAAAACGATTCAACTCTTATTAAGATCTTTACCTGACCACTCATCCCAAGAACATTATCAATATACGTAGCATAACATCTTTGCTGCTACATGTATAACTTTACATTTGTTATAGTAATTATGTTCTTACAGGAAATGTTAACACTCAAATGGGAAGCCTTACGATTCTAAAAAAAAAAGGATTGACTACAGGAAAAGCATTGAACTTCTTCAATAGCCTTTTCGATTCTGTAAATGGCCACACTATAAGACCTCAGGCTGATTTCAGAAATAATAATCCAACTTGCTAGCAATTTCAAGGTTCGTACAAAACATTACTTATAAATAATATGACCTCCAGATACTCCGTTGGTACAAATTGCGAAGATCTTTGCAATTGACACTTGTTATCTTCATTACATAAGGTTATGCAACCAAATTCGTTTCTAAGTAGCGTTGATAATGTTGAAAGAGATGATTGTATTCTTGAAAATGATAGCACCGAAAACAGTGATACTAATGGAATAGGAAACGATGAAGCGCGAGAAATTCGTGCGTATTTTAAAATGCAGAGTAGTATGTATACTACTGGCTAGATTGTGAAGAAATTACTAAAGGACTGAATAATTACACACTGCAATAATTGCAAATTTTCACTTACTGTTCACGAGGCAAGTGAGGTTGGAGAATACAAAACGATACGCAGACGCGAATTTTGAGATGATATTAATCTACTGACATATCCCAGCATGGCATTCTTTAAGCTTTTCCGCAATCGGACGAAATTTTGAATAGAACAATGCCTGACGTTTGTTATAAGAAAGACAGCTAAATTGTTAAAAGACAAATTAACAGGAGAATTAAATTAATCTTGGATATTGTGTTCCATACATCACTTAATTAAATTTACGGTAGACATTTTCGTTCGCTTCTTCATTTTCACGTGGTGCATATCCGTAAATAAAGTTTTATTTGGTCGCGATTTACGCTTTGAAAGTAGAAATAGGCTCTTTCAATGGGCATTTAGTGAATACATAAAGAAACACGGTGCGAACAGAAGATAAAAAGTCGAAAAAGTGAGCAGCTTTTCTCACCCAATAAGAAAAGTATGCGAGTAATGCAAAATTGTCTGCTTCCTGTACTGCAATTCTCAATTTTATTCTAAATTTTTTTTGGACATGTCCACAGCATTGAATTTTTCTTATACTTTGGGTCCTATACGCTTGGTACATTTCATGTCGCTTAGGCATGGTAAAGCTCAAAATGCTTACTTGCAACGAGCCTGCGGGCTGATTCTCACCAAAACTCGTCCCAAAGGCTCTGATTTGTCCGTTCCTGTTGCTGCCTAACGAATAAAAATTCGAGCCTGAGTGCCGGGAATGTAGTAAGCTACTCAACCTCAGTTGAATTCACTTCAGGAATAATCATACAAAAGTGCGTTTGAACATACTTAAGCTCTTCAGTGATTTATTAGAACAGAGAACAAAACAATTGAATAAACTTTAGCACGAATATCTAAGAATGATAAAACTGGTGGCGAATCAAATTCCGATTGCTTCGTTAGACGTTGCTCCCAAGAGAAACTCGATGAGACCAACTGATCGACGACGCGACTCGAAGGTTTTTATAGTTGTGCTTTTTCCCAAAACTCATTTCCCGTTACTGGTATAAGGAGTGGAGTAAAAAAAGAAGGGAAGAGAGTAAGGGCGAGAAGCGGACCGAGAGCCGGTGGTCGCAAGGCCCCCGATAATCAAAGGCTAGTTCAGGAACCTGGTGATTAGATCTTTTGTTCTGTAAAACACGAAAGGCTCTCCCTTGGGTTTTTCCCGTGCGTGCACTTAAGACTTGCAAGTTGTAAAACATTTGATGACCGATTGCAGTCAGCATATATCTCGTCAAGTATTTGAATGCAGGTCTATAGAAAATCCTGGATTGGCCCAGCGTCCCAATTCGGGACCCTATTATGACACCACGCGCCAATCTTATAAATTGGTGGAAATAGCTTCGCATAATTCCGAACTGGTGGCCACTTCGCGATGTCCTTGCTGCACACATTCCCCTAATTCGCGAAAACATGTTCAATGCTGGCGACGGGCCTTTTACTCGGGTCATAGGGCACGGCTGTCAGTCTTCCGTTGAGGGTTGTAGACGGCCAGTCAGGTAGTATTCAGTGTCCGTCGAGCCATACGCTAATTTACTCGGCTCGCGTAATAGCGTAGAGCCGAGACGGATCCCGTCGGTGCGGGGTAACGTCGCCCATGTGGCACGCGCCGCTTCTGGTCCACTTGACTCGTTGACGTAGCTGCACCGATCGTCGTCCTTCCTCCGTATCGTTGGTGTTGTTCTCGTTGACGCGTAGGCTCGGCAAGCGCGCGAGAGATAAAATTCTTGGTTCGGCAATGAAAGAAAAGAATAAACAAAAATTAAAAATCAACTCATAATTCTAATGGGCCCTTGAGGTCGATGATGTTTACATCTTTATCGCGTACTCGCGAACACCCCGGTTTCCGCCGAGGGCCGCGACTGATGAATTCACCACGTCACAATGTATTCAAGTAAACTGAATAACTAGTATGTATGTATATACAATGTGTAATAATTAACCTAAAGGTTGTGTTAAAGAGAGATAAGTTGCCGTTCCAATATTCGGAATTCACTCCAAGTTTTATTTCGCAACTGGATCATGGTTACCGTTACAAAATTTTAGCCAATCATATTGGCTAATTTTTGTGGAATACGCAAATCTGTCAATATTGGCTGAAATTTTGTAACCATAACCACGATCCAGTTTCGGAATATAACCTTGATAATGTAAGGCTGCCTTCACAACAGTATAGATTATAATTTACCAGTGAGTATGTTTTCGGCCACTGTGTCGTGTAGTCGGTACACAAGTTCAGTGTGGTTTCTTAACATTCGCAAATAATGCAGTTCTAATAGTTCTGTAAGTAAATCATACGTGGAGTATCATAATCTAACGTAAATATATCCCAAAATAGGAAAATAAAATATCACATGTTTAGTTTGAAACCATGCATATTCACTTTTGTAATAAACATTTTATGCAATGACATGTGTGCCTTGCTAGAGATTTCATTGTTTTCGATCTGTCAAAAAAGCACATTGAACTCTTAGATCAACTGTATGTAAATCATATATGTGCTATTATAAGGCCAGACTAGGAATATGAAACTATTGTAACAGCTGTTTATTATTATTTACCTTGTTTAGAATTGCTATTTAGATTGTCAAACGATTCAAATTTTTTATCAAGTATACAATAGACTTCTTTACTGAATAATTAATTATCCTTCATGATTGATTGAAAAGTTGTGATAATAATGCTAATGTTTATGGAATATAAACTGAGTGTTACGAAGTGAATGTTGTACATGCTGGATAGATCGGTGCACTACATTCCAAAGACATTCTTCAATGAACTGATAGTTTTCTAATTAAATTTTTCTCACCTTTCCTTATTGAATACCATATTGTTTACATGTACACAAAGTATCTCATGAATTATAGGCAGTATCGATTACTTTGTTGACCTTATATTTGTATAGATATGGTTTCATGAAGTATCCAGTATAAAGTAGTTTTATCAAACGGTATTGTGTATCACATATAAGTAGCTTATTGTATTAATTTTTCAGGTGACATACAATTCTGAAGACTAAGAAAGAATATACAGAAAGAATGCAATAATATACAGAAATAAGAAAGCAGCATAGAAAAAATGTGATCTTTGAAGATATTTGAAATGTTTCCTTAAGATTAAACCTATAATTAATCCAAGGAAATACAACAGGATAAGTAGTAACAATAGACCAACTATTAAAGTTTTCCTGCAAAGAAAATTGAACAATCTACTAATTTTTTCTATCTTCAAAATGTTTACTTTTGATTTATACAACAAGCATTCTGCAAAGACAATATTGTATTTGCTTTTTTACAAGTCTCAACAATACAGTTCCAGAATAAATACAAGACAACATTCAGATGAAATCATCAATACAATAGTAATGGAAAGAAAGATGATACGAGCATCTATTATATCTTTATTGCTATAGAATATTGTGCGAGGCATCATTGAATGTGAGTCATCAATTGTTAAATCTTCCGTTCCACTGATAGAAAAAATAAAATTTAAATCAACAATATTGTATTGTTTTTTTAGATATGGTTATCACTGTTTGGATAGTCCAAAAATAAGTAATTAATCCAAGGATACGTGAAAAAAAATACATTTAATTAACAACAATGCAAGTGTTTTCGGTCAAGAATAGACAAAGATAAATGTATTCTTTATCGGCCCTTAGCTTAAGTTTTTAGTCAATTCAACATTAGCAATGGCATTTTGCCAAAGGTAATCGGTAGCAATCATTGGATTACCATTTAGTCATCATTAATTACTATTGTTTATTTTTGACAAAATACTATTGCTACCAGCACAATTTTTTACAAGATTATTTAACTATAACTTTACATATAAAGCATATAAAGCTGTAGAATTGCATTATTATACATTAATCTTTTTTTCCATGTTTCAGAAGTTACTTACATGATGTTACTAAATACATAACTGCTTTCGATATTTAGTTGGAATACATTTAGAAGGGGACATCAAGAGTATCTTCATTATTCCGATGCTGCATATACTCCATGCAATGAATCTCCTAACCTCACAATCAGACGTGTCCAGAACCAGGCAACAGTACCGCGAGTGGAAGACCTCCGCGTGACGTCAGGCATAACTATTAGTATGTATGTACATGGATGCTCTTGATTGGGTAGCTTCTGCGTTTAATACACCGATAGGATTAGCTACGACTTTTGCTTCAGAGGGATATATACACCATGTGTAGAATGAAGCAGTGCAGTACTTGTGATATTGCAATAACATCCTTAAGAAAATATTAGTTGTAATTAAAATTGATGATATCTTTATGCTCTTATGCGTAAAGTTCCTAGATATTGCATTGATATTATAATTATTGGAAACAACTTCTTTTAAGGTAAAGGTCCCAGTAATCAAACAGGAACTTGTGCTAAAGGAAGCTTCTCTGTTCTTAACAACCTATGGGGTAAGTACTGGGATTTTTGAAAAATGACTGATATTACATTGTTTATGCACTTTTTTTAACAAAATATTTTTTCATAAAAGTTGGTGTAGTAGAAAAGTTGGTAGAAACATAAAAGCTCTCTTATAACATTCTGATTTGAGCAACTACACTTCTTGAACCTTACGACAATCACATGAAAATGTATTTTTACAGTATATTAATATTAAAATTTTTAAGAATCATATATTTTAATATATTAAATATGAATAAACTACAATTTTTAATTTAACTTTTTGACTTTTCTTTTCTTTTTCTTTATTTTTTTTTTCTTGAAAACCAAATAATAATAAAAAATTTCTTTTTTAAAATTTTTAAGGTGACTATGTCTCTTTAATGGAATGTATAGGAGATAAATAAAAAAATAATAAATATGAACTATACATTTTTTGTTATTATTTAATTATAAAAAACTGATTCTTCATCTTTATTAAATGGTCAAAAGATGAAGGCAATATAGATAATCCATATCTATTGATTATCTAACATTGTTTATCTGTGTTCTTTCAATTTTTTGACTATTTAACAAATGGTAATAATGCCAAAATCAGCAGCGTTGCGCACAGCGTTACAACGAATATAAAAATGTGACAATTATCTTCACAACAGAATCTAAATGAGTCCTTCGATACAAGAAATCAAATACATGGATTACACATTATAAGAATTTATTATCATTCTGTACCAGGTAAGTATTGTGTTCACCTTATACATACGAATTTTTTTCTTTACAGATTTTAATAATTTATTTACTGTTCGTCTTATTAATTGGTGATAAGGATTAATTGCTATCTCAATATAAGAAGAAAAATCACAGACAACATGGTAGAAATGCTAAACAATAATAACGGATGAGAGTTGGCTATTAAGTACTACGACGTGTAATATAATTCGCCTCTAGTGTGTTAATTTTGTTTTGTTCTTGATTTAACATATGTCTGTATAGAGTGGTATTGGTATGATAGAATTTCTGTTATTGTATTTCATTCTTTTAGATTCATTTCCCCCTTTACTGAAGATTACACTTTCATCTAAAATTTGAGTATATGTTTGTGCATTTCTAAAAAAAGTGTACGAATACACGAATTAAATTTACATATTGTTGAACATTCTCCTAAGCAAAATGTATTTTTCTCGTGACATACGTCACACTGTATTCGCGTTGGATTTTTATAAATGTATATTTTTGCTTTATAATTTTATTCATTCCGTGTCAATGCAGAATTGCTTCGAATTTCCCTTAAAAAAAAAGACAGTATATCTTACATTAGATGTTGCATACAAAAAATGACAACCTAACCTAATTTAACCTAACGATCTGAGAGTAGCTCATCATTTTGATTGTATTTGCAGAATTTCCTGTGACGTCTTCATTACTCTTTTATGATATTACTGCTGCTTATACTTAAGTGTAATTTAATTGGCATTTGATAATTTATAAAACGTTAAGTGATTCCTTATCGAGGACTAATAATAAATTTAATAATATTTTGATTTTCCGTTATGGCGTTTCTAGCTTTCTTCGCATAAATTTCTATAGAAGAAAGAGATTTTTCTCAGTGTAACATCCGTCACGCCGTGGTTTCGCGTTCACAGTATCGACCGTTTGGTGGGCGGCAGATAGGCAGACAGCGAAGCAAACATATAGGTTAATAGGGAGCTAGTACATTACTAGTTGGAAAAATTCCGTCAAAGACCAATAACGGTAATAAACAGATGCTTGACTATTTAATTCACAGTTTCGTCCTAAGAATCTATTATAATTCCAAATTTGGATACGAAAGAAATAATCTACCTCAAAGGCAGGTCGCGATGTTATCCAACGTATTATACTTACAACAAAATGTAGGGAAACCCTTTAAAAAAACTGAGGCCATAATTTAACTGTATAATATACACATATATCTTAACATTAAAATTTGTAAAACTCATAACTCCCTTAGTTCCTCCTACTCATGTTCGCGACTTGCAATCTTGTTCACCAATGCCTTGCTGATGAGATGCAATCCTTTGCCTATCCAGCTGCCCAGCTATTCTGCTATCATTCTATTTCAGTGGCGCTCGTGTTGATGCGCACACTCGACCCTTGCAACAGCTCTCTCAAATATAGGTATACAGCACGGCACATCGATATACCGGCCTCCCTAGTCGGTATTCGCCAGTTCCCTTCGTTCACTCGAGTCCTCAAAAGCCTTACCAAGTCTCCAGCATTCAACATCCACCTTCATTTATTCTCATTGAACCCAGCATCCGTGGTAAACGAGTACAGCTTGGTGCCAGTCAGCCTGTAGCCTACGCAATTGATCCATGTCCCTTTTACGCTTTCCACCTTGTACATTATATTTTGTGTTGTTTTGTGACCTCGGTGTCAGATGAAAAATGCTACGGAATTATTTAAGTGACGAACAATAAAACAGCATTTTAAGAAACTGTTAAAAAAATTATTGTACCGTGTATTGGTGATTGTTTAAAACTATTATATATCGCGGATGTGAGTGGATCAAGGAATGAACGTTGAAAAACAGGAATGATTTGATGCATTGCGTTTCACAGGAACGATCATTTATAACGCGAATTTATTTCTTCCAGAATCCTTACAAAGCGTTCTTCTTGAAGTGTATGTATATCAGTCGCTTTCACTTCATCTATAATGATTTCGAAACATGATTGATTTTAATTTCGAAGTCTTGACGATTATTATTCAAATTGAGGAAGTCAACGGTATTATTCATTCGTTAAATTTAATGAAAAATTATTGTGATAAATATTCTAAACCCGAATTAATAATAACTAAAAACTTACTAAATACTTTAATAGGAACATAAGTTAAACTAATGAATCAATTACAAAATGTTTAAGTACACTCAATTTATTAATTTCGAAAAACACGAATTTGAACTTGATTTCTTCAAATATTTGCGAAATTTAGTATAAAGGAAACAATTATCGTATTAATTATACTTAATAGAAACTCTTGATGTTAATCAAAACGTTTGAGATTTAATTACGAATGAGGTTGAACGTAGCACAAGGGTGATGCTAAATATTAATCTTTATAGATGCGATAGTAAATAAATATTGATAAGAATTAAAATATTAAGCACATGAATATTTATTAGCTGATAGATCCTATTTCATTTAATACTCTTATCGTTAGCAAGATCATAAAATACTGATTTTTTACAAATTATAACTATTTGTACAATTCGTAAATGGTAATTACGAAGTATTCCTAAACAATTATAAATAATCTGATAACGAATAAAATAATTAATTTTCATAAATATTGGAAAAGTGTAAATCTCTGAGAGTCTAAATAATTGTTATTTATTTTTTAAATTATAGATTGAAAGTGTTCGTGGCATTTCAGGCAAGTGAAGTTCATTCAACACCAGTAATTATTAGGATTACATCTGCTGTAAGTGTTTCAGACATTTATTATTACTTTTACTGTTATAAATATTGTTTACGCATAGCTTTCGTTATAATTGTGTATTGTTATTCACTCTTTATCCTCAGTTTGCACACGGAGTCATTTTGACCTCGAAATTTTTGAAGGAAATTAATCATTATGTGAACGAAGCTCAACTTCAGGCATCGTTTTCGTCTGCGTAATTGTTTCGCTAAAAAGTAATAAAACTGGGTTAAAATGTAACTCTTTAATTTCAAAAACTGTCCCTACATTTTACCCCCAAAAAATGCATAATTTTCGACGTATATTAGGTCTGTTTGTTCTTACGATTTTAACTGCTTTATAGTACTATAGGTGTGTTCGAGACGGTCGTTATTTGAGAGAAACGGCATTCGCCAGAATCCCCAAAGTAGGGATACCAGATCAATCGAACAGAATCGATTTAGATTAATCACTCAAAACTGATTCATATGATAATCAAGGACTGAAAAATCGATACAATAAAAATGAATATTTGAGATTAAATAAAAAAAGACAACGACAAGCGATTTTTTCTACTATCGCAAATAAATAAGATGATAAGGCCGTTTCACACACATTTCACAGTCTAACTATAGTTTCTTTCATCTTTGGGTCATGTTAAGGTCCGTCCGACGTCTTAGACCGAAGGAATGAACGTGGAGGATGAATCTAATATTATTTTCGGGATTCTTGCCGCTTTAAAGTGCTGGAGCATACCCAATTGTTCTCTAGCTCTTTCCATAAGTGTAGAGCAATAATCGCTAGCAGGATCTTATGTGAATGATGAAAGCAAGGAGATTGGACTTTCGAAATGATACGATTGAACAAATGGATGCTGTGAATTTATGATATCTATTATGAATAAGCACTACGGCGCGTGCGACGTTCTTATCGACTTATATCGATATCCGCTCAGTAGTGAGATTGATGTGTGTGTACATACATATGTGTGTATTTGTGTTGTTGGCGTTACAATGGTCGTAATGATACTTGTAAACTTCATTACGTTACCAAATATCATACCTTTCACATTATTACATATATGTATACTGTGACGTGGTAAATTGTATCCCGTCGGGTCCTGGGCGAGAACTGTAACGGTACGCGGGTAGACGCGAGATTTGAAAAGAATCCAGGCAAGATCCCACCACCTCAAGGGCCAACACTGTTACGAATTTTTCTGTTTCTGTTTTTGTTGTTTTATTTTTGCTATGTCCCATGCCACGAATATTGTATTCGCGTGCTTACCGAATCTCGAGAAGAACCAGCGAGGGATGATCGGCGCAGGAGGGAGAAGGACCAAGGCTGATTGACGTCAGGGCATCAGCTGGCCCCTAGCTGCGCGCGCTGCCACTTACCTCACCGCTCACCTCGCGTGTATTCGTCTCTAATTTTGCAAGCGGTGGGCCTTCATCACAACCCGTAATAATCACGGGTGATGATCACGGGTTGTGATGAAGGCCCACCGCTTGCAAAATTAGAGACGAATACGCGCGATATGGGGATCCGGGGATGCCTGGTGAACCTTTGCAATTTTCTATGGGACGAAGGAGTCCATCGCGGGACAGTTGGATTATAGCTGTTTCCAACTTGTACGAATCGTTACGAAGACAATGTTACGAGTTTGACGCGTGATGCCATATTGGGATTTCTGATTGGGGCTGAATGACCAATTGGAAGTGGTTGCGGATAAGGGTGATCGTCTCCTGTACTGCCGATTACGATTGCGAAGAGCACTAACTATTTCTTCTTGCCTGGACTTTTGACGACGCGAATCACGTTATTTTGGAGCCGTTTTGATTTTGGGGTTTTGAAAGTCTACGGGAAATCTTGACGTTGTCCCAGGCCGCAGGGAAGGGCCTAATTTCCGGAACGAAGAGTCTTAGAGATTTCGGTAAGCGATTGTTGTTTTTGTGAGCGACGAAATCTCGTAATACCCCGCGTTTCCGTACGTTTTTTATTGTGCCCGCGTGCACGTGGGAAGGATTCCCACAGATTTGATTCGCGTTCGTCCAGGGTACGAGATTCCGACGACCGGCAAGGGGCTTTGTTCGCGTAAATGTGTTGTCCATCGTGAAACATATTTATTGCGATTTTGTGTTTTAACCTGCTCAAAACTTTGTTCTTTCGAGACTTTCTCGGCAATGGTTGAGTGTTTGATCTCCGAAATACATTGTATCGCGTTCGGGATAGGAACGTGTTACCGAGAAACTCGTAATGGTCCTTGAGGTCGTGTTGTTTATGTCGCGATTAGGTCGCGTTTTTCTGACCGACTCACGAAGTTGAGATGTTTCCGATTTGATGTATCCGTTTGTTTGAAATTATGTATCCGATTCGACGAGAATATTTATTGCTCAGTTCGTCTTAATTTACCACTCTCGTCACAATTTTTTGCGCCCAACGTGGGGCTCTTTCTGTTTAGGAGTTTGTTCGATTTTTTAAAACTTTGACTGTTACGTAGATCGCGAAATTAAGGTTCGTCGCTATTTATTACGAGAGCGTTGTATCTTGTTAGTGTTCTACTCGCGATCTTATGGGTCTGTCGTAAGATTTGAAAATGTCCGAAAAGGGAGTTTTTGTAAACGCGTGTTCGCGTGAGAGGAGTGACACAGCAATAAAGACCGAATTTTGTTATTGTTGACCCAAAAACTCAAATGTGTGATTTCTGTCTGAAACTATTCTTTTCTCGAAGATCCCCACCGCCTCCGCGAGCTGGGTTGGTTGGCGTGCGAAGAGACCCGTGAGTCTCTCTTTACTGTACCAATCACATCTACACCAGTAATGAGAATAGAAAGAGATTTGAAGGTGTTGAATTGAAAACTAGCAATGATAATCCCTGTCCTGGCCGGTAAGGTAGGTACTAACTCTAATGCAGTGGTTACAATAACACAAAATTACTGGGTTCTGTAGTAGTAGAACTATATCGCGATTAACTCGTTGGTATTTCTGTTCGGTCCTAAGGCGAGGAAGACAAGAATGGCCCTAGGTTATCTTGCCTTGACACAACTTGTTTCATACTAATTGTAAGTTCGACTAAGACTCAAAATTTAGAGTGAAGGAAAAGACTATACTAGATGAGGCTCCTAAGTAGACTGACTATTCCTCCTGCGGATCCAAGCTCGGAGAGCATCATTGACATGTTATTCCTAATTTATATTATAGAAGAGTGAGGTGAAGACCTAAGATTATTAACACGTGAATTTCACCGGTCCTCGATTAAAGACACTAACATATTGGTCTTTCGAGCCGGATGAACCGGAACAAAAAAATACATTGTCTTCGCTAGTGTCTCCCCCGTTGTGACGCCGAGATAATACAGCGTGTGCGTGACCGGTAGATTGAGCTTTGACAGTGAACTGCATCAGTAAATGTTTGGGTAAGAAAATAGAGTTGGCAATTTGCTAACGTTCCCAATTTACAACGTCAAGAGAGTGCAGTGTATGAGTGATACCGCGATCGTAATCTAACAATCGATAGCGAGCCGTATATTCGAGCAAATCCGACATTTCGTACTCGTTTTTAAAGAAAAAAAAAGGGAAGAACATTCGCCTCTCGAGTCGATCGGGAGTTTTCAGGCATTTGTGGTTATTGTAGCGCGAGTTTCCGCCATTTTGTAACGTGCGATTCAGAAACGATTTAGTTGAGCGGGACGCGAGATATTGACACGCCGCGACGGTGAGCTGACGTATAGACCGCTGGGTTGACAAGTTCGACGCGTAAAAACAATCTTCGTGTGACTGCCTATATGTCGATGGTGACTGCCATCACACGCGCTCGGTAGCGTGAGGTACTGCCAGTATACGATACTGAGCCAGTTTACCGACTGCTCCGTCGAGACACGCGAGTGGCGGTGTACGAGTCAAGTAGCTTGGCAAAGAAAGTTGCACTACTTAAAAAATTGAAATCGAATCGCACGACGATCAAAGCAACATGTGCCAGATTTCGGTAAATATCTAAGCGAGTTGAACGTGCTAGAAACGCCACTTATCGAATTACGGCAACGATTACAAAGATTCGCCCGTCTTTGGGAAGATTTTAATGAGGCACAAGCAGGTATTGAAAGTATCAAGGAATTTGACACAGCTCACGAAGAAGAGAGGGATCTGTTCGAAACACGTTATTTTTCAGTAACAGTCGATTTACAAATATTAATCGAGAGGAAAAAGGAGGAAGTACAGGTAATTCAAGATTCGCAAAATCATTCGAACTCTCAGAATTCAGGAGCAGGAACATCATCTGCACAGGGAAATAATACGATAAATGATAATTTAAAAGTACCTCGAGTTATCATGCCAACGTTTTCTGGAAAATACGAAGAATGGATTCCGTTTCGCAACATTTTTCTAAGCATCATTGACCAAAATCCCACACTCCCGAGTGTTCAAAAGATGCAATCTTCTCTCTGTCTTGAGAGGCGAGGCACACGATGTTGTCAGCCCTCTTGAAACATCAGACGAACATTATCCTGAAGCTTGGAAAATGCTCAAAAAAAGATACGACGACGATAGTCTAATAATTTAGAAGCATCTCAGAGCTTTATTCGAGCAGCCTGTTTTATTCAAGGAAAATCACGTGGCTCTGCGACACACGCTGGACACCTTTATTGAAACATATGCGAGCCCTCAAAGCTCTGAAACGTCCTACAGATCAGTGAGATGATATTATGATTTATCTCGTTGCTAGACGCTTAGATCTAATCACGAGTAAAGTGTGGGAAACTTCAATAAAAAAGGGTGAAATACCAAAGTTTACTGAGTTAACACATTTTTTAGCTCAACATTGTCGCGCATTGGAAGCGTCCTCGCGCGCACAAAAGGGTGCATCGAGCCCTACGAATCAAGGTGAATCCGATCAAGGCAAGAGTACAAAGGTACACGTAGCCACGACAAACGTAATATGCGCATTTTGTGAAAAGGATCACCCGATATAAAAGTGCAACGAATTCGCGCAACTTGAAGTAGAGCAGCAGATGAAAAAGGCGAAAACGCGTAGGCTGTGCCTAAATTGTTTGAAAGCTGCATCTCATCAGGCGAAACAGTGTGGAAAACGTCATAATACGTTGCTGCATCTTGAACAAACTACGAAAAAAACAACCCGAATCTACACCAGCAACTACTGCAGGTACGAATTCTGAAAAGGCAGCGACAACGAGCGTGAGTCTTGTAGCAGTTCGTCGAGAAGGGCAGGTGCTTCTCGCAATAGCAGTCGTCAATGTTGTAGACTCCAAAGGTAATCCAAGACCGCGTCGAAACTTATTAGATTGTGGGTCACAATCCTGTTTCATTAGGACGAATTGCGTAGAAAAGCTCGGACTCAAACAATTTGGTACGCACATTCCGAACTGTGGTCTGAGAGAATTATCGATACAAACTCGCAAGTTGGCAAAAATAATGGTACAATCAAGGATCAACGGATATCAAGTCAGGCGCGACTCTCTCGTAATTGAAAAGATTACGCAATTTCTCCCGGCCAATCAACTCGATATCTAGGAGTTACAAATCCCAGACGGCATTACATTGGTGGATTCTGAATTTGATTAGCCGTCAGCTGTAGATTTGCTTATTGGCGCGGAAATATTCTTCGAATTATTATGCATTGGAAAAATCAAACCGGCAGAGGATCAGTCGATCTGACAGAATTATATCCGGAATGTTTGTCATGAAGGATTGCCCGAGAAAAGATACAGCATGCCATTTGGCAATCAGTGATGAGCTCAGTACTAACCTCTCGCGATTCTGGCAAATTGAGCACAACGAGCGCCAAAATACTGGAACTCCGCAGGAACGTTTCTGCGAGGGACATTTTGTTCAGACCTACAAGCGCAACTCGGAAGGTCGATTCATCGTAATGCTACCAACGAGGGATAAGCAACTCCAGAATTTAGGAGAATCAAGAAGCACAGCTCTGAAACGATTCAAGATGTTGGAGCGCAAATTGTAGCGAAGACCTCAGCTCAATATAGAATATAGCAATTTCATACACGAGTACTCGAAATTGGGTCACATGAGAGAACTGTGCAACGATAGTCCATCGTGGGATATACGGCCGCACTTTTACTTGCCGCATCACTGCGTAATAAAAGAGACCAGTACCACAACAAGGCTGAGAGTTGTATTCGACACGTCTAGTAAGATAACGAGCGGCGTTTCGCTCAACGACGCCTTGTTCGGCGGTCCCGTTCTTCAAGAGGATTTGTTTTCAACTCTACTCCGATTTCGGAGCTCCGAATACACTTTGATCGCTGACATCGCAAAGATGTATCGGCATGTACTGGTGGACGAGACACAAGTGCCTCTTCAACGAATTGCTTGGCGTGACCAAATAACCGACGATGTCAAAACCTATGAGTTGTTGACGCTGACGTATGGCACGGCACCAGCTTCGTTCTTGGCGACCAAGGTCATTCAACAATTAGCCAATTTGGAGAAGAAAGAATTTCCCATAGGAACGTTAGTGGCGCGCAGGGACTTTTATGTCGACGATTTAATAACAGGAGCGAACTCTAAAGAGGATGCGTTGATAATTCGTAATCAAACAACAGCCTTGCTCCAAAAAGGAGGGCTCATGCTTCAAATAATAAGGACCTGCTGGAAGATGCACCAGGGTCGTCTACTACGTGTACTATTCTAGAATTGGACAAAGATGGCACGCCGAAAACTCGAAGTCAGATGGAATCCTACAAAGGACGTATTGCAATACGCAATCTCGATAGAATTATCGAAATCAAGCTCACATACGAAAAGATTGGTCTTCTCCGGTATCGCACAGATATTTGATCCCTTCGTGTTGCTGGAACCCGCAATATTGATCGCACAAATTTTAATTCGGAAACTTTGGAAACTTTAAATCAATTGGGACGAATCCCTGCCATCAGATATTCACACTGAGTGGTCGGATTACGTGATGAAAATGCAAACTCTGAACGGTTTCGCCATTCCACGAAAGATTATCGCAACTGGTCCAGATGTACGACTAGAGCTTCATGGATTCTACGACGCGAGTGAACGCGCTTATGGAGCTTGCGTCTATATCCGCAGTAGTAATTCTCGCGAGTGTCTCCAGGTACAATTATTGTGCTCGAAATCGCACGTTGCGCCTTCGTCGTCAATTCCGAGACTAGAGCTGTGCGGCGCACAGTTGCTCACTCAGCTAATGAGTAAAGTGAAAAATGCATTGGAGCTGGTGATCACTTCCAAATATTATTGGACAGACTCGTCGACAGTTTTACATTGGATCCAAACTCAGAACAAAAAATTACCCGTGTTCGGTGCTCATGGAATAGGCGAGATACAGGAAATGACTTCGATTAACGATCAGGAATACCAAAAGTTGACGAGAGCAAGCTGTACGAGATTATCAAGCCAGTGTCTATTACAATGCAAATTCAAAACGACATTGATCCATTCGTTAAATTTTCAACGTTCAACAAGCTTATGCGAGTTATAGCAAGTGCATTCGATTCGTTCGAGCTTTCAAAAAGGAAACCAAACAGAAACTTTCGGGATCTTTATCGCCCGAAGAGTCGGAGTATGTGAGAAAGTGCATTATGAAAAAAGAGCAACACTGCCTTTTTCGAGGAATTAGGTGCTCTACGAGAAGGAGTGGAGATTTCTAGGAAGAGCAGTCAAAAGAGTATAAATACATTCATCGACGATGACGGTCTGTTGCGCGTTGGTGGCAGACTTCAGAATACGGATCTCCAGCAGGATGCGAAGCATCCCATTGTATTACCACATCGTTCAAAGCTCACGGAACTCATCATCGAACACGAGCATTGTACAATTCTACATGCGAGAGTTGATGCAACTCTGGCTGCAGTGTGCCAGTCGTATTGGCTGCACAGGGCGTGCGGTACCATCAAATGAATAATCCAGAAGTGCATCAAGTGTTTCAAATTGAGACCTCGTATTTCGGAGCAAATTATGGGTAATCTCCGAGCTCATCGAGTAACTCCATCAAGGCCATTCAACAGCACCGGAGTCGATTTTTGTGGGCCTTTATACTTGCGAGATGGTAAACGGCAAAACAGTAAACGTATCAAAGTGTACGTCGCAGTGTTCGTCTGCAAAGCTACGAAGGCTGTGCATCTGGAAGTAGTATCATGTATGACAACAGAGGCGTTTATTAACGCTTTCAAGCGCTTCATCGGTCGTCGATCAAATCGAGCTGATGTGTTCTCCGACAATGGTACAAATTTTGTGGGAGCAAATCGTGAATTGGAGGAACTGAGAGCTCTTTTCGCACAAGAAGAAAACAGGAGCAAAATCATCAATAACACTGCAATGGACCAAATCAGATGGCATTTTATACTGCCACGAGCTCTGCGCTTCGGCGGACTTTGGAAGGCGGCGGTTAAATCCTTTAAAACCCAGTTTTACAAGGTAGCCTCGGATGCGTCGTTAACGTTTGAAGAAGCATTGAAACTTGTCATCCAAATTAAGGCAATTCTTAATTCAAGACCGTTGACAGCGATTTCCTCAAATCCGAACAATATGAGCTATCTAACGGCTGGACATTTTTTGATCGGCAGCGCAATAACGTCTTATCCCGAGCCAGAACTGACTCATCTCAAAATAAATCGACTATCAAGATGGCAGCACCTCGAGCAAGTTCGCCAGCATTTCTGGAGACGCTGGTCATCGGAATATTTATTACAACTTCAGCGACGCTCAAAATGGCAGACAAATCATGGTGCTCAATTCCGAATCGGATAGTTAGTAGTGTGTAGAGAAGATGGCCTACAGCCCTTAAAATGGGCACTCGGACGAGTTCAGGAACTCTGTCCAGCAAGCGCCGAGATCATCAGAACAGCTGTTGTGTGTGGCGAAATTGTGTATTTTGCCTGTAGAGGCTTCTGCAGACAATGTAAAAATTTAACGAGATTTTCATTAAATTTATACGTTTAATCGCGGAAAAATTGTAAGCGAATCGTTTCTTGTTTTGTGTTGCGTTAAAACGCGGATCATTCAATTTTTATTTTTTGTTTATCATAGTTTGGTTTAATTTATTGATCAATCAGCATCTATTGTTTATCGTAAATACATTGCGAAAGTTGATAGCCAACTGTTATCAAGGCGCGCGGTATGTTTGTGACCTTATAACATGTTCTTATATTATATTTATCGTTTTCATTATGTTTGTTTTTATCATTAGGAGATATTTAAATTTCGTGCTCGAATACTCGAGAATAGCATATTTGCGGCAAACTCCGTATCTAGTATGAGGGCGCTGTTATGCGTCGTTCGAATGAGTGGTTGTACACTTTGAGCACGTAGTCTTTGCGTTCGTACGATCATTTCGTCCCCAGTATTGTATGAGAATAAAGTTTATATTTCTTGACCGTGTCTTCCATTAAATCAAAATCCTTTTTCTATTAACACGTGAATTTCACCGGTCCTCGATTGAGGAAACTAACATCGGGCGCAACAGCTATACAATATATGTGATGCTTAACTTTTTTTTATTGTAACCAGTTTTCTAATTCGTCCATGAATCCTACCGAATTACGTTCATATGGTCCAACACTATCCTAAACCTATTGTTGGACACCAGGTGCCTTACAACATGAGCTCCATTCCCAAGCCTTTTTCGTTTCCTTCATCGGGAACCTTCACGACCGGTGGTTCCCGCTAGCCCCGGTCCTATCTCGGCAGAAGGGAACGAGGGGGCGGAGAGCGGTTCTCCCTAAATATATCGGGGGGGGGGGGATTTTATCTTGTCCGCGGGTGCAAGGGTAGGCTTCTGGCTCCGATGCAACAGTACAATGACGTCCTTCGGGCGGTACTCACCCGTATGGCTTCCATCTCGTCCTTGTCCGACTTTTCTGTCTATCCTGTCCGTCCCTCCTTGTCCGTAATCGTGTCCGTGTCGTTGCCTTGTCGACTCTAATTAAATCCGTTATCCGTCCGAGAGAATGTTCAAAAAGAAAAGTCCCAAAGAAAGCCATTGTTGTCACCCAAAACTCACTACCACACACTCCACAAATTCAAAAACTCGCATAAAACTCGCTCGCACTCTCCTTTATTACAGTCGAAACCAACAGTGATTAGCGCCGTTCCGATTTTTCAGGAGACCCCCGAGGATTTCCGACTCTATCCGATCGCGTCTCGCGTACGTCCGCCGCGGCCCAATGTCGCAGTACCCGCTTTCTCGGTGTCCTCTGTCCGTTGCCGAACTTACCCGAGTCCGCGTTGCGTGGTGGAGCCAGCTCGGCCTCGCGGACCTCTCACTCCTCGTATTACGAATCTAGGGGGTCGCCGTATTTTCTTATCGGTTCTCCTTGGCGGCGCTTTTCCCAAGCTCTCTGGAACGGGATGTCTCATGGATGCCACGTTGCATTATACATCAAAGCATTTTATAACATGCTGTGTGAAGCTGCTCTGAGAATCAATCTCGAAGCCTCATTGTCGATTCCATAATTTGATCATCTTTCAAGAATCGATTCAAAAGATCGATTATCAAATGGAAAGAAAATGATTCTTGAGTAATCAATTCAGAATCATGCATGCCTATTCTAGAGTCTAGAATCGCCATTAGCTAGCTAACTGGCCGAACGTCAATTGTGTTCCTGATCCTTGTGGTAGCTGTCCATATAACAGACACCTAGCATACGTCTAGCTGTTTAACTGTACCTACTAGTCCATTCTGTTATCGCAGGTAACAGGATCACAAACAGTGTTCGGGCAACTGCCGTTTCTGGCGAATAACGATTGTGGACTTGGAGGTACTAGCAAATGACAATTCTAGACATTGATTTTATGACAAATGACAGTGACCCCCTATAATACTCCAAAGAACTTAAAACCATAGGAACTAATGGAGCTACTGATTTGAAGATTGCTTAGGGTTAATTAGATCCAGTGTGCACTAAATTTCATTAACCGTTGCAGGGCCAGCCTTATTTTCCTTACGTGGAAGGCCAACGGGGGGACCTTGGGTCCCCCAACAATGTACTGTATTTTACCACACGAATTAAGCTGGAAATCGGTGTTCCAAGGCTTTTGAGGTCGCTGATTACGTATTTGGAGTCAGAATTTGCATTCAAAAATTGACAGTTGTCAATATTGGAGTCAATAGCTGATATTAGTGTCGACTTTGGATATAAACGTGATTGTCTGCAATAACGGAGTCACTTATGAGTTTCAAAAGTTTGTAAATGTTCTTGCAATACGAGAATAAGTATTTGACAATTCATAGCTGTCATCAACTTTAAGAGTATTTATTTATTCTTTATTAGTCATTTAATTTCAGTGATCTCTGAGATAATATCTTGGTGCCTGTTTTACTTGATCCCTAATATTCGATCAAGGTCAGCAGTATCATTAACAGTCGTCAACTGCCAACTTCCTATAATTAGTTTAGTTTAGATAAAATTGTATATAGTTCATTAGTCATCCCGATATCTGCAGAAATCATGCTCATAATCATAGTTGCCAATAGTCACCGATGCCAATTGCCAAATTTTAATTTTGACACAACATTCACATCCAGCGATGCCGATAATCCTTTATGAGGTATTCAGTTCAATATCTATAAAAAACATGTCAAATCTTGATTTCGACACAAGATACGCACGCAGTGACTCCAAAAACCATTTAGAGATATGTAGCTCAATAATTGAAAAAAAATGTACATAATGAAAGTTGACAACAATATTGACGGATGTCACTATCAGATCTTTATTTTGACATCAGACTCACATTCAGGGACTCCGAAAACTCATTTTGGTGAGTAAATATTAGGTTATATAGTTCATTTGCGTGTATATATATATATATATATATATATATATATATATATATATATATATATTATAAATTGAAATTAAAATCATATTACAAATTATTATAAACATAAGATAATGATGAATTATAAATTTAACCAGTCAGAGTGGAAACATCCTTCTACTATTCACCTAACAGTATTAACCGCTATAATACTAATCTCACATACGCACATACAAATACAATTAACTAACCATTCTTTACATTTACTGAAATACCATAGCAAGTACAGTTCTGTTATTTTTTATTGTTACTGGTTGAGGAGTCCCAGATGCATATTCGCATTATCTTCACATATCACAGTTTGCTGATGAATGTATGATGTCTTCAATATCAGGTCCTTCTTTTCCTTTCTCGCGTTCCTCATGTTCATTCGTTCAGTACCGTTACATTGTGTATATAATATGACTCTTTTGCCTTTAACAGGTCGTAACTGTAAAAATAAGATAAAGACCCGATACTATCTATACAATAACTTATTACTTTCTATAATGTCATGTTTATCAGTAGTGCAATTTCGTACGCTCCTTGTGAGTGTGCGAAATGGGAAATAGGGTTATATGATAACATAAAATAACAAGTGTTTATTGAATTATCGATCAAAGGTACAACAGTCTTCGAGATGTGTCAATTTTAATTGTGGAGAGTAATGTCGGTATTGTAGGAGAGGATTGTCGGAGGTCCGTCCTAACTTTGTGATTCTCTATTCCTATTTATCTCTGTCCTATTTTTGTAGGCACAGGGTGCGCCTATCTTAGCTACGTGGCCCTAGTGGCGCTTTGCCTAACTAGTGGCTATGACACTACGTGCAAATTGACGAATCACGACGAGGATAGTAGATCCGAAACAAAATGGCGTCAACTGAAGTTTATGAGGGAGATCACGGTGCTCTCCTTAGAACTTTGACAATGTTGCTCCATGTACCACTCTGAGCAGAATAGTCTGTGCTAATATACCAGAGTCCGATAAATTTCTCTAAAGTATCTAAGCAGTGTAATAGCTTGCGCTAATTGCTGGTCAGTACCCGATTGTATAATTGATATGTTCTATCCCAGAGGGCATAAGTCGAGCGAAAACACTTTTTGATAATTTTGATCCTTTGCGTTGTGCTTTCGGATAGAAGTTGCGCTTACTCTCTTTTTGAATACTTTCTTATTAATTTATTAAATTTATTTTTCAGGCTCTATTAAGTGTAAGAAGTGGTAGACTGATTAGCGGGAAGCGCTAATCACCTGTCGGAATTTGTTTATATTACTTTCGGTAGATTGCCTTTCGAGAGACGTTTTTAATCTGTCGGGTGTTGTCGACCCTATCGGATTGTCCTTGTTATTTGTCCCTAACTAGTACACTCTCAGTACATGAGTACTGGGAGGTTAGTCAATTTGTACCGTTACAATAAATTTCCTTGTTATATGCTGTAACGTTTCATCTTTACACTCCCTATCCTCTATCTTTTTTCCTTCCCAATTATCTTTCTTGATGATGGATATATCAAGAACCCCACATAAAAGTGCATAGCGTACTGTGGATGTACATCATTGTATCTGAGAGAACTCCTCAAATCCTAAAATTTCTCAAAATTCCTATCGACCTCTCACAGTGACGCCGATAAAGGAAACGGAAAATAGGACCTTTAAAATCCCTAATATGATATAATTCCCTTGAAAATAGTCATAGTGACAATTATGAGGATAGAATATTAGAGATTATTATATTTAACTTTCCCAGAACCCAAAACCAGTCATAGGAACTGGAATCAAAACACATATGTAAGTTCCCAAGCGCTATCAACCAGTTCACACCAAAAACAATAGAAATACCAATAAGCCGGTATTTCTACCATTCGCTAATCCTATTAATCAAATCAAACTCTTAAATCAGATACAAAATCAAATTTTGACAGATCAGAGTCACTAGAATCGTTATCCTCACTAGAATTAACGTATTCGTTTCAAGAATATAAGCAGCGGCTTCCTCGGCAGGAGATCGCTTCAATCTAAACCAGTCAATACGGCAAGTGTAAACCAAAAGACGAAAAGGAGTAGTACGAATTCAAGAAGAATAATTTCCAAAAATCATTTAGGAAATCAATCCTGTGTTCCAGAACAAACCAGTGAACAGTATTGCACTGCAAACTGTGGGAGCTCATCCTAGGCAACTCTTGGTCTCAGGGAGCGTTGTGCCTCGGCCCTGTATCAGGAACACTGCAATCCTTGTAGATCTTCTGCAGCAAAGTCATTGTGCCGGAGCTATCAGAAGTCCACCTAGCACCAAATACCAATCCACAAAAAGCTCAACTCCCAACATCATTGTGATTAGTAGCTGTCTAAGCTCTCCACAGTCTTTATCGGGTCTAAGGAATCATTATGATATCCCTTTGTATGAGAAAAGACACGCTAACTACCGCTGTATCAACCTGCAGTGAAGTTATTGTAATAGAACTGTCAGCAGTGCAGATCCACAGCATCACTAAAAACTCCCACCTAAAAGAGACTCAGCACCCAACGTCATTGCGCTTAGTAGCTGTCTGAGTTAAAACCCATCCAAAAGATAATAGCTCCGGCAAACGGGGATCATCGTGATCATCTGTGGGTTCTGAACCATTGTCCTCCTTATAATCAGCTGACTTACAATCATCGGATGCATCGTGCAATCTGCTGTTTTGCAGTTCCAGCTATCTATTTCCCATTCCTAGGGAATAATATAAGGAAAGGAGATAGTAATATACGCTCTTTACCATCTGCGATATAACAACAAACACTGTCCAAAATATACGTGCGTGGTCGAGTGTGATCAATAGAAATAAGTGAGTCTAGTCTGTAATTTTATAGGACAATACATAACGATTATTTTATTCGCAAATCAAGTGTTGTTTCCTATAAAAACGCACAGTGCACAAACCCCTCAAAAAGTCTCGCGACTCCCATTCCTGAAAAACCGCGAAACGTCTCAATACCTGTATAATATTATAGCCCATGCCTCGTGCTTCTGTCTATCCGATGCGTTTAACTCCAGCGACCATTGACAAAAGGGGCCAATATTTGCCGCTTACCGGACAAGACTAGCTCGGCGGTGGGAGATACAATGCCTACAGCGCTATCACTTTCCAACTAGATTCGGCGCGAAATATAAAGTGATCATTACATTTTCCCCTTCCCATTACATTAATAATCCTGAACATAATGTGCTGGAACAATCTATGCAGAATATAATAACTGAGTGGTAATAAAGTAACCGTTGGTTTACATCTAAGTCGAATCACTTGTAGCGGGTCGTGTATAATACAATTTCAGATTAAATCTATCGTAAGTACCTTTAATAGCACAATCTTTAGTTTCATACCGTATCATAAAGTGCTACGTGTTGATATTTTTTCCAGCTGTGTTTCTTACGCAGTATAGAGAATTCTCGCTTATGTATTTCTCGCGTTACTCTGGTAAAATCCAGAAAATCCTATAGATTTTCTGCGTGTGTTTCGGAGGTGCAGTGCTGCGCTATAGCGTAGTGCCCACCTGAGAGTTCCCTGGATATAGTTCCCAGCCTCCATGGATTAGCTGAATCAGCTCCGGTGAGGACTCTCAATTTATTAATTGGGGGAAGGATTCCGATCGTGTTTCGATTTTTGATCCGATTCGTTCAGTCGCGTTCTTGGTTACCTGTTCTCTGATTCCGACACTATTTACCAGACACTTACTCCGACTTTCTCTACGTCAACCTAGCAGCCTGAGCAGCCGTGCATTTCCGTTACCATTTGCTCCCGTTAGTGCATCCAGTTGCGTTTGCTGATTTTACGCGTCCCCAAAAATCGATAGGATCCGTTAACCTACCATCTTCCTCGTTTGGCAGACATGAGCCTGTTCCACCTCGACTCCCAGGTCATACCGGGTCGTCAGTTCCCGGTGAAACAAGAACTGGCTGGCGCCCATCTGGTAACAGATTCATGGATGAAGGGTGGGCGGCAGAAGATGGCGTAGGTTAGCTCTCGGATTTATCGATACAGGTGTCGAGTTTAGAAAATACGTCACAGTACATAGTCGGTTAATATTTTCTTCAGAGTCATACCTAACGTCGCATGCTTCATGGCATATAGTATAACATATTTAGAGAACACATAAAGCATCACCAATAGATACTGAACCCCTCCAATGGACCGAGGTAATGGACCATAAAAATCTATCGCTACAAGCTCATTCGGCCGTTTCGCTGCGATCATTCCATACATACATTATTAAACTTTACTCTCTGACACAAATCACAACGCTTAACAAAATATTTAACATCTCTCCTCATTGACTTCCATATAAAATATTGTCGCAAATACGCAAACATTTTATGAATACCAGGATGTTCTAATTCGGCGTGACATAGACGGAGTAATGTTTCAGTTAATCCTTTTGGGATTATAATACGTCAATATTCTATTTTCAATCTTCTTTGAAATACAATATTATGATGCAATTGATATTTTTCCGTATCGTCTCCGTTCAATAAATTTGTTTTTATTTTATTAATATTGGACTCTGCTATTTGCGCCTTATCAATTTATTTTATGAGCATATTGTACTCATCGTCTTTTTTAAAGCGGTATAACCATATTAGAATTCGTCACCAATATTTAATCTATTTACAGGTAATGTTAAATAGTACAATGCTATCATTAGATGCTGACGGTTACACATATGAAATGTACCATTAGGATTACGGCTAAAAAAATCAGCAACTAAATTGTCCTTTCCACGACAGTAGAAAATTGTAAAACTATATTGCTGAAGTAATAAGCTTCATCGAAATAATCGCGCATTAGTATTGTGACGTATCCCGTGTCCCGGCGTAGCCTACAAATTATCCTTGGCCGTCCCCAATGCGCTGAAGTCCTTAAAAGAAGACAGATCCTAATGTTGGGCGCCAGGTGCAGGTCTCCCCCTGCACCGCTGTTCCTCACCACGGCCGCTTCCTCGCGATCTCCCGGCTGCTCAGCCTCAGCCAGCTGAAAATGGTAGAGGGGAACGTAGGGGCGACGAGAATCGAATGGTTCGGGCTTACGCCAATGATGACGCCCGTTGGAGTGGTACTATCCGTTTATTATTTAAACGGTGTCGGTACAGATCATCCCGACGCGTACAATGATCACCAACGGCGGTTGCGACCTTCTTAAAGTCGCGGAGTCAACCAATCCCACCGTCCCTAGCTTGCTTTCCTAATGGTCCGTGAACCCTCCGCGACGCGACCCGCGATCCTAATAAGCTCGGGGAGTGCGAACCTCTTATCCTTCCGGAGATCTGGGCTGTTCGGCGTCCTGTGCGCCTGGACTCCGATCTTCCCTCCGGCTCGGTGCACGCGATAGACCTCGGCTCTGCTTTGGCGAGGGGGGTGTGTTATAAAAAAGGGAGCCGCACTCTGCGGTGCTCACCAATACGTCGGCTTCGAATTTCCAGGAACTCCGTTATCCAACAAAAAACATCGTGTAGGCCGATTCGGGTGCGAGAGCTCTCCCGTGGCTGGTGCCACTTTCTGGCGTCACTTTCGTCTGTGGGGCACCTCACACACCGCACTGTCACCCTCACCCTTATTCCCCTCACAAAAAAAAAAGATCCAAAATCGAGTTCCGTTCCGTAGCCGTGTCTGTATTCACCAGAGAGAGATCCAAAAAACAATCCAAAATGTGCTATCGCCAATCGTTTTCGTGTCCGCACGTGTGTCGTCAGCGAATATCGGAAAGAGATTGACTTCGGTTAATCCGAAGATTACCGAAGTTATTTGTCATCGGTTCGCCGAATCCCTAGGAATTCCGTTCCCCTCGCTCCTCACCATCTAGCAGGTGTTCCAAATAAAAATACCCCTCCTGCCGCTGTCCTTTGCCGTCGGGATGGCAAGTCGGGACAGTCAGGTGCCCGGCTGGTGGGCAGCTGGGAGCGGGCGGTCGGCGGCCTCATCGGCGCTGGCCATTACGCCTCTTTGCCTCGCAACTCGATTCACCCTACCGCTACCGGTAGCCGGACCCTCCTCCTGGCTCCGATCCTACGGCCCTTCGACGCGGACCCGTGGTATTTCCCTTAATGTAACGTGGCACGCTCAAGCCGAGCTGGTGAGGCCACGTTACAGTATATAATGAACTATTTTTAAAAGTCAAACATCATTGTTTCATTACAATTTCAAAGGTGTTGCCAACAAGGTATATACGAAATTTCGTGACTGAATATACAATAGCTAACAATTCTTTTTCAGTTGTAGTGTATCTTGGTTCTGCAGCAGTTAAAAATCGGCGAACGAGAGAAATTATCGTGTGATTTTCATTCGTATCTAACTGATAGAGAATTTCCCCTATACCATAATTACTAGCATTGCATTGAAGTTTAATAAGCGCATTAGGAATAAGATGTCTTAGCGTCACACAATGACAAAAGGCATTTATTAACTCTCTGAATGCTTCCGCATGCTTACTAGACCATTGCCATTCCTTTTTGTCGCTTAATAAATCTTGAAACAGATGTATATACTTCGCATAGCCAGTATTGAATTGACGGTAATAATCGCAAAGACCTAAGAAATTTTGAAGATGTTTTTTATTCCTTAGTTTTATTTATAACAGCTAAACGTTCCCGATCTGAACTTATACCATCAACAGAAATTACGAAACCTAAGAATGGCATACTTACACTACAAAATTTAGACTTAGATAAACCTAATGTGAATTTATAATCTCCTAACCGAGTTAGTAATAAATCTAAATGTTTAATATGCTCTTTAAACTAACGCGACGTAACCAAGAGATCATCTATGTAGCATACTAGGAACGCATCAAAATCTGAAACTAGAGCAATATTGAGGGTTCGAATAAATCCACAGCCAGTGGTTTTTAATCCAAATGGCACTGAGCAAAATTGATACAGCGTCGTACCACGTAAGAACGCAGTATACGGTCTTGACTCCTTTGACAAGGGAACCTGCCAATAACCGTTTGTTAAATCCATAGAAAACATTATTCCATGCCCATCGTCACATTGTATTAACTCGGTAATTAATGGAGGCTTCTCGTTATCATTCGCAATAGAATCATTAAGAAACCTTGCATCTAAACATATTCTAATCTGATCATTTTTCTTTTGGACAATACGCAATGGGTTACAATACGGACTAACAGATCTTTCTATGATTCCATTATATAACATATTTTGTATTTCCTTTGCAACCGCAAATCTATGAGATAACGGAATTGAATATGACCGCCTAATAAGAGATTGAAATTTAACTAATTTAATTTCACGTTCGTAATGCATTATCGAATCTGGCTTATTCTGAAATACCTGACGATGCTTCCACGGTACTCTTACAAATCAGATTATCAATAATATATGGAACATCAACATTAGGTACAACAAAATGATTATCATCATCACTATGTTCTTTCCGATAACCAGCAATAGTGCTCGCACTTAAACCGGTACACTTTAGAAAAGGATTACTATGACCAGACAATGTCTTCAACTCTATTTGACTACCTTAATCACGTATAGTATGATCATTAACGCCATTATACGCGTCCTTTATAATATTCGGATCGCCCTTTATATCAATATCAACGCTACAGCCGCTCTTAAAGCCAACTGGCGTAAAGGTTATATAATTGTGCATAAGATAACAACTATCTCGTGTTCATTGTATCCTATTATTTAATAGAGACATATCTGATAATATTTAATCCCTTGTTTGGTAAATAAAACACTGGTTTGTTTAATAAAACTGTTTTTGTAGTATTCCAAGAATGTATTGATTGCACTCTCTTTCTTTCGAACAAAGAACAGACGACCAGACAGACATTTTTGTTTTTCTAAGGTACATTTTACTCTTCGTGACTAGTGCGGGGGAACATGAACAAAAAAAAACTTTAAGACTACCCCATGGCTAGGATCACGCCTTATTTGTTTACAACAGCTGATGGTAAAACAGTGACCAGGCACTGACCAGAAAAATAATTAATCTCAACAATATCCAAACAATCGTCCCTTTTAGTGTTATTTGGGTACTCCTGGATCTGCTCGTTACCTCAATTCTAGATACCTTCTACACATTGATGATCCCCCCATAAGAATAATAATTATCATTACTCAATTTTTGTACATAACGGTTCGTACACGATTTTCTGTGATTATAGGATTTCGTAAAGTCATTATGAACAACCGTAGCCTGAACTTCACGTTCACCCCAGAACACTATACCATCAACAATTGCAAGAATTGAGATTGATGCTTCCTCAACTGGGCTATCCCCAAACATTATCAGCTCCATAGAAACTCGAACTCCATTTATAGTTAACGATTTAGATTCATAATTCAATATAGCATATATCCTCATTAACTAATCATTACCTAAGATTATCGAAGAAGTTAAGCCTGGTACTAGATAAAATATTTGCTCATCGCTGATATTTCCTATTCTGAAAGGTGTTAATACATGCTTCTTTGCAATAGTCGATTTCAATCCGACTGCAGTAACTATATGTAAGTTTGAAACCGGTAATTCCGCAATAACGAAGTGGTTCGATAATACACGATAAAATTATTCAGATACACAAGGAATTTGACTGCCCGTATCAACCATTGCGAAATAAGTACGATGGCCTATTGTAATTAACAAGTGTATACATTTATTTTCTCTACTTTTAGACTGATGTATTGTACTATCTTCTCCGTTGTTTCCCTGAAGGTCCTCTTCTATTTCAGTAATAAAAGTGTAATCATAGGTGTGTCTAGACTGACCAATACTCCTCAGACCCATCGATAGTTTTCCGAATTAAGACCATTAGATTGATGTGCATCTTTAGACGCACTATAATTTGGCGGTTGAAATCTCGTATTCGGCAGTACCACTTCCCGAGAACTTTCTTTACGATTATATGGTTCGTTTCGCCTTTTAGAATAACCGCTACTATACAGACAGGTCGTAATTCGCCCACTATTATCAGCTCTCGAATAATTGGGTGTGCCTGTCCCTCTGTAATTGCACTCATAATATTCCCATGCCGCCGTATTTGTCATTATAATTATGTTTACTGTTTGTACTTTTATATCGCTCACTTTCAATTTCACGCAACTTATCAAGCTGCTCCAATGCCTGTACCACAATAGTTGTAGTACATCCTCCGGTCGTGTCCGAATTGCGTTTTTGCCTACGTGCTAGGAGAAAGAGGCCCGTCGCCGTATATTCCGCCAATATTAGATGGGTTTTCTGGATAAATTCCCCATTGTTCTACTCATAGCCGACCTCGGTCGTTGACCTTCCGTTCGACGTGACGAGTCCCGAATTTTTTCTTTCTCCTCCTTGTTAACATGATTGCCTTCGCTCATATCCCCGCGAATGTATTTCGGCTTCCCTTTCTTTTCTTTCTTTCTGTCGCACGATAAATGTTATTATTTAATTAATTATAATTAATAAACCTTGCTCATTCGTTCTATGATAAGTTTGTTCTATATTTTTCATGATAACCTGCCATACATACCGCATTCTCTTGTATCGTCATCCGTTGAACCTGTTGACCTCTCGAGCGTCTCGCCTCTCTAAGAACCCTTAGTGATAGCCTTTAATTAATTTAGTGAAAAGTCAGTCTACTCCACTCAGGGTAGAGTAGCTAAACACCAGAGGCAAACTTGTTCTTCGGCAGAAACATTTCAATTAACTTTACCTATCATCTAAAACGATTTTTCAATAAGTGCAATCATTTCATAATTTGCATTGTTTACTTTCATGATTAAGACAATTCCAGATATAAATTTTGTTCTTTACTGTTCTTTTCATTATGTGTGTGAATTCCCACTACAAAATCCTAGTTAGTGTAGGGAACTGCAATGGCTATGAATCTTATGGGCTCCAAACGTCAGTCATAGGTTAAGACGCACAGATTCTCCAAAAACTGCTAATATTACAGCCTATCGTCCGCTTTTGTGTTATTTATTGCTTTGCTTTGCCGCCTACTGGTTTGATATTCTTTTTGTTGCTTAAACGCTTTGGTGCGACCATTTGGTATGAGAACGGCTAGATCTGAATCGATCATCGGGAGAAGTGAGGAAAGAGGAGCTGAATTTTGTTGAATTTGGGGGACCGATTGCCACCGATGCACAAGGGACGAATGCTGCAGCCGATGGACCACGAGAGTCCAAGAGTACCTGGGACGGGGCTCTGTGATTCTTTTACCGACCGTCCAGCTGAAAATCTACGCAGTCTTCGCCGCCGACCAGTAGTAGACGCCGTCTTCCTCGTCCTACAGCGAGGCCTCGAGATCATCCACGAGGGGTCTAAGTTGCGGAACCGCTGGAGACAGGAGAGAGAGAGAGAGCCGTCTTTACCGCGGACTCCCACGCTCCTTGGCCTCCCAACTGACTGCTGCGACCGAAGATCCCCGAACGTGTCACCGCCAGATTTGGTCAATTTCGTGTATTATCTATGATCCTCACCGTACCATACCCTTTCAGCGATTCTTATCGATATTAGTTCGATTATTTGTCACCATTCAATCAACGCCGAAATGATGTAAATAGTGGGGGTCAAGGGGTTCGAGCTTGGCGAATTCCTGAGGGCACACCACTTACGTTTGGAGTCTCTAAGTGAATAATAGCCTAAGGAAAGTCAGAAGGCATAGGAAGAGAAAAAGAATATGGATAAGAATTCAACGAAAGTAATAGAAGGAGGGAAGAAAGGAGGCCTTGTACTCGACCAATCTACCCCCAAACTTTTCAACGATATTTGGTGAGATCCTGGACTACTTTATGGATTTGACAAATATTTCGTTATTAGCACAAATTACATTCAAGCCTTCTGTTTAAACGACGATATCTCCAGCTTTTGATTGTCTCAATGCGAATGTCTTTCTGCATTGGGCTCGCAAAAAGGACGATAGTGCTGGGCTTTACGAAGAATGGCTGAATAGAATTAGTTTAGCTTTGTTCTATTTTTGTCTCATGAAGCCCTAAAGTAACTTGCTTTGTTGGAATCTGTCTTTAGAATAATTTAGCTATTATAGTTGAAATTTTTTTTAATGCCGTATTTTGGGATATTTCTCCGCTCTATGATTTACGTGTAACTCGCATCTTTTAACTGCCGCATATTGAATTTTTCTTGTATCCACTATATATAATTGAGCATAGTTCGTGCTCTTTCGGCTAAATTTAATAGCTTGACTGTACAACAAATTCATTGTTCTCGCAAAACACGATTGACCCTCGCCGGGTGACCACGTAAATTTTCACTAGCCTATGTAACTGCTCCTTCCGAGCTTGGCCTATTAGGATCTACGCATAAACTACAAAAATTCCTCTTAGAAAAAGGTAATTATCCTAGGCAACTATAGGATGCTCCGCGTACTCCTTGTTATATTTTATGCTTTTGAAATTTATGTACTATCCTGGTGCTATCTTTTCTGTATCTTCTATATGTTGCATGCCTTCCTATTAATTTTTGCATTCCCGGATGTCACAATTGACTTTTTCCTATTCGCGTGAAAAACTTTGTTAAATGCCACAGAAACTGTTTAACTTAAGCAATTTCTTGATAATCTTTTCTAATCTCTCGGTAATTTAATATATATGATTAATACTTAGTTGCAATCATCTCTTTGGCGTTCCTTCTGCGTTAGTTTAAGAAAATTATTGTGATTCTTTCCGTGCTTTTGTTAGTTTATCTCTGTCTTTCAAGGCGTCTTTATTTAAATGTTAATTTTCTTGCCGCGATTATAGACATCTGTAGATTATCTTAGTTTGAGTTTATATAGTCATTTTTACTAAAAATTATATTCTTAGTATAAGATTTTGCGTATGCCTTGCTGATTTACACGTGGCTATCAGAAATTTAGGTTTTGCCTTTACCTCCTTTAGTTTTTCTATTGCTTCACTAATTTTTGCCGCATGTTTCAACTTTCTTTCTTAGATTAACTTCACTTGAATTTATATAGAATCTCTTTTTCTTTGCTCTGTGAATTTAGAGTAAGGCTTTTGTTAACTTGGTTTGACTTTATTTTGTACCACTCATATGCTACGCTTCTGCTTGCTGCATATTATGGCTATGATATTTCCTTCCGATATTTTCTGTGAATTTATTTGCTTCCGCCTGTTTTAAAGTACAGCTCTGGTACGATAGACTGATTTAATTGTTTTCCTGATTTTCTATCTAATTTTCTCTGTTCTCCTAGACGCCACGACGCTTCCGGCTAGCTAGTATCCTTAATAGGCATTTGGTGATATTTTGTATTAGCGACCCTCTCACGATTCATTCGCCTTGGTTAAGATTTTTCAGAACGGCCTTTGTCCCTTGGTCAATATTTTTTGAAACTTTGTGGACAAAAGACTCGTCTTAGGTTATTGATGTAGTCCCTGATTTCGTTATATAAATGTTTAGTATTTACATGGCCTGTTTCGATTCTAATTTGGTGATTTTTATTGTACAAGTGAATGCTTAGTACTCACGGTATTCCCGCTAGGGATACCTGCCGCCCAACCCTCCTTAGTGTCGTAAGAGTGGGCTAGAGAGAAGGGGAATTTCGAACTTTCTTTGAGCGTCGGAGTTAGCGCCCACTAGCACCGTTGTGCAACGCGTGCAAAAATTATTTTTCTTTGGTACCAATAGAAATAACGTCGCAACATTGGGCGCCTAACGTGGGACCTCCGATCGAGGTCCAGTTACCGACGGGCGAGGGGCTACCAGCACGGCCTCTCCGGGTAAAACAATTCGGCCAAGCGGTCGTAACATAAAAAGACGGCGTCAACGTAGAGGGCTCCGCATCTTGTCTTCCACCCTACTGGCAATCGCCGTGGCCGGACTAACTGGAGAGCATCTATGTACATCGCGAAAGGGTACCAGCGCGATAAAGACGAATGGTCAAGCAAATTCCGAGCAACAGGGTTTGCGTTTGATGGGAAGCTGCTCAGAGTCAATACTGTGAAATTTCGTGCACGGATCCGTCAAGTAGTACTCGATAAGGAATCACCTAACGTTTTATTAATTATTAAATGACCATTAAATCATAACTAAATATAAGCAGGAGTAGTTATATAAACGGGTAGAAAAGACGTTATAGGAAATGTTGAAAATATATTTGAAATGATAAACTAGTACTAAATCATATAATACGTAGTGTAACGTGGCGTCGGGACGACTCGTTACAGAGACCCCGCACCTCCACGCACCGCCTGCGGTACGGTGGTGCCTCCGGCCTCCATCTCTCAGCTGTTCGTGGGTCCGGGGTTTGGGAGAAGGGAACGGGGAAAATGGGTGAACTGGCGGCGCAAGCACGGGGCCCTTTTGGGTTGAGAGCCAGCATGCAATGGGTACCCAACCGCTGGGACGCACTGTCGGTACCTTTGGGAACTTTAACCGGCTACGGTCTATGTCTTCGCGGGAAGGACACCGGCAGAGGGGATTGTTTTTCTTTTTGATTGCCACGAGATGTAACAGAGAGATAGGAAGCGGGAACTTTCTGGAGGAGGAAGAGACTTCGGGCGACCGGAAGACCGAAAGGAAAGGTTTTCTTCCGTGCTCGGACGAAAGCGTAGCTATCGAGTAATCACGGATTGTGGTTATCAGGATTTTTCGTAGAAAACCACGCCTCCCTGTTTTGGAGATTGCGAGGTATAGCACGCGGTATGGCAAAGTGAGTAGTTCACTGAGTGTCCAGGGGATGCCCTCGTGGAGCCAGGAAGTGGCACCACGCAAGGAGGCAGGAAGGACACGGCCACCGCACTTTGGATTATTAAGGGATTTGTGGGACAGCCAGTTTTCGGTATGTACCGTGAGAACGATCTTATTTAGAGAATATCTCGTGGGAAAGGACACGCGAGTGGGAGTAGTGCGGCACACGGACGCTTCTGGAGGCATCTCTTTATTAAGGGTTCATAAACGAAATGAGACACTATTCGATGCGTTATCATTTTGCACGCCTATGCACCGACTCAGGAATTCTCTCTCGTCGTCCTCATGTTCCCCTCTGCCATTTTTAGTGCGCTGAGGCTGAGCCGCCGAAGTCTAGAGATCGGCCGTGGTGAGAAAGACAGAGGTGCGGAGAAGCCGCACTTGCCACACACATTTGGATTTTTTCGTTTTTTTTTGGATTTCGGCACGTTGGCAGCTGCCACGGATTATTTGTGAGCTACGTCGATGTACGGCATACGTCACAGTAGACATGTAGTGATTTATGTACTTTGCATTATAATGTGATATCAGTACTTTCTGCATGTGGAAGAATATCGTAAGATATAAATGCTAGTGTTTTTGTAAAGAGGGGAATTCACAGCAATCCTGTACTTGGCGAATTTTTTTAACACGAAAGTGTTTTTGTGGGTATTTTAGAAGTTTTTGTTCGTCAGGTTATATTAAAGATATTTTTAGCACACGAAATCCGTATTAACGTGAAATAAACGTTTATTTCTTGCAAAAATACACTTTTTATACGAAAAAAATGTCTGTGAAATGTCTTTCAAAATTTAACACGTCACAGTATTGCGAAATTATTATATCGAACGCGCTTGGTGCACTCACTTGTTAAACTAGATACAAGAAACTACGGAAAGAAACACCTGGCCTCCCTGGACTTTCACTTCCGATACTTAGATCCCAAAACCTTAGGAGAGGAACACCTGGACATCCTAGACTTGAACTTCCGACACCTAGACACCAGAAACTATGGAGAGGAACATCTGGCCACCCTGGACTTTTACTTTCGACACCAAATCAACGCTAGGGAACACCAGGATACCCTGGAGCTCCAAGTCCATCACCTAAAATACGAGGAAATACGTCGAAATACATACACACGACACATATGTATACGTTTGCTGCACACAAATGTTGGTTCTTCTTTTCGTGTGGGATAAAGGCTGAATGATTCTATACTGTTGTGAGGCAGCCTTATATAATCTAAAAATTCGGTTTAAACGGTAGTGTGTTGGCCAAAATATGTTTGATTGTGTAGTGTATTAATGAAACTGATGATGATGAAGTAAAAAAGGCAGAGCAGCCAGAACCTTCATCGTTGAAAAAAGCAAATGGACACGTAAAGACAAAATTTATTTTAATTCGGCCTCATAAACATTATTTCGGATATTCATAGTCAAGGGAGATGTTAAAAGAAATTCGGTTTCTTATAAATTACCCTGTAAATATTGTTTTATCATAAGACGTCATTTAAAATTCTCTATACTCAAGACTTTCGAGAAACACGGACTGTGGACAGTCAGCGCCATTTGCGGTATAAAAAGGTAATGGACATCGAAGAAGAAGATAACGTCGACGGAACTGAAACTCTCGTGCCTCGAGCCCTCGTACATATGATCATTTATCTCTATGGCAACTTATTCGGGACACTGAAAATTCGTATCTTAACTTGTTTTGATGTATAAGCATTCGTTAAATATTAGTTTCAAAGCAGATATATCTAATGTTATAATTTAACAAAGCCTATGATATGAGTGAGGATTTTATTTGCAAGATATCTCAACTTATATAGAACAGTATTATAATAAAGTAGAACATCTGTTTTTAATGAATCACCCGGTATATACTGTCTACTGGAAGATACCATAATATATTTTCCATTCCTTGATTTGAAACACAAGCAAACTGACATAAGAATCATTAATATTGTTCAGTTTGTTGACGCCGTGTGGTAAAGGTAAAAGAGGAGAGTGGGAGTATTGTTTACGTATCTCAGACCGAACGAGCAACATGCCAAAGCATCGCTCGTTGCGTCCTTTTCGCAGAGCACTAGTGTAAACGAGTCGGCAACATGACGTTACTGTTGCTCCCAGAAGGTTTGGCGTCTCGCTCGCACCGTGGTGCTCTCTCTGTTACATGCACGGGCCGAGGTTCGTAAACAAACGACTTGCTTCGTTGCCTTGCCTATACCGCCGGTTCCTGTACTTGGCGCAAGACACAATCGCGTGTCTTAATCAGCGCCATCTGTTATGTAAAAAAGTAGATGGACGTGCGAAGACGACGACGACGGAATTGAAATAAAATCATCTCGTTCGCGGTCTCAATACGCCCTAATCTCGTACACCAATCGTATTGATCTTGGTGACAATCGATTTAGAACTCTCAATTCCTGTAGTAAATGTATTAACAACTTTTTCTCATATATAGCGGTTCATAAGATATTTGATTCCAAACACAGGTATAAGAGTTGACTCGGGTAAAGAGTCTCGGCGGGCCGTGCTCTGTACAGCTGGTTGCCGGTACTTGGCGCGAGACTCGACCGAGTCTCTCGATGTCGTGTATTTCCATAAATAAAGTAGCGCCAAATTCAAACTAGTAGTTTCTATGCTCTGAAAACTACTTTACTATTACGTAAATAACTGATACAGTGAAGATGTGAGTCAGTTTGTGTGCATAGATTCGTTCGAGTGGGAAGAAAATTTTAAGCAATTTGTTGCGCCCCAAGTACCATGACCCCACGATCGTGCGATCGCTGGGCCGTCCAGTCCACAAGTGCAGAAATGCGCTAAGTCAGGATGGCAAACGGCTTGCTGACCGAGAATTCTGACTGTGGTTAATTGGGCCACAATAAAATAAATTGCACGTTCGACACATGTTCAGAAGTGCAGTTTATGGCTGCACCTACGAAAAAAAAGTCTACAGTCAATTTCCGCACGGAACGGGTGGTCTCAGGGAGTAGACTCGTTCAGAAAGATAGCTAAGAACAGTACTGTACTTATTCTCTTGTTTTGTCTCAATAAATCTTTATTTTTTTATTACATTTACGCCAGTTCCAACTCCCTAACTGGTAGCGATCTCAAAATCTCTTTAACCTAACCTCACGACCCGAACTTCTTCGCCGATGAGACGTTCAGGCACAACAGTATCGTTTGCTGAAAAAGCGACAGGAAATGGAGTCTGTCAGGAATGATGTTTCCATTCACCATCGTAGTGCGACAAATCCTGGAAAGACAGCGATCGTGTTGGATGCCATACAGGAGAACCCGCAGCAATCCACTACTGCATTGGAGCGCTCGGCTACGATTTCCCAATCAAGTGCGTGGAGGATTCTGCGGGGAAACGCGTTCCACGCCTACAAGTTGTTGTCGCGATCGAGCCTTTTGCGTTGTGATCAACGAGATGATATTGGGATCTTGCCAAACTAGAGTAAAAACTTAAGGTAGCGGTGTGAAAACTGGATAATGTATTCGCTTATTTATTGCAATCACTAATACAAATACTTATTTGTACTTTGCTAACCTACGCTTTGCTAACCCACTTGGGATCTTTACTTTATTTCCGCTTTTCGGCTAGCGACTGCTCTCTTTGAGCTCTCGTTCAGGTCTGTCCTGCCTTTCCGCAGGTCCAGGAATCGTTTCCTGGACCCTTTGTCCACGTATCTCGCTAAGCTCGCTGAGTAGACAAATTCTGTCACATCTTTCCCGAGAATATGGTCTATTCCTTATCGGACACATACGGTGGCTAAAAGAGCGAGATTCTTTTATTCTATTCGCTTTATTTTAGGATTAACCTATGGGCTACAACAAAGTTGCAGGTATATCAGGAAATTCTGCACTTGGATCCTAAAAACACGCGTCAAGTTCTACGAAAGGCTGATGGATCTGTGTGACGTGGAAGAAGTCCTCGTGAAGAGGATATGCCTCTCCGACAAAAAATTTAATAATTATTATCATCTCTAGGCTACATAGTCTCCACTGAGATTTAGCCTTAAAAAATTTCCAAAGAGATTTATTTAATAGTTTAAATTATTAATATATAATTTAAACTAACTGCCCTCTAGACAACATTTCCACCTAATCAATTAAAACTTTAAGGCCGACAATACACTTCTCATAAAAACGTGAACAGTGCTCGCTATTTGGAACTATTGCAAAATAGTATCGTTCCTGAGATTTGACGCCTGTGTCCAGGAAAGGCTGTCGTTTATCAGCACAATGATGCACCAGCCCACTTCTCTGGAGGGGTGAGGCAATACATCGACAAGGTCTTTCCAAATCGATGGATTCGAAGAGGGGTCAGTGGTCACTAAAACCGCTGAATCTTGATCTGTTACGTCCGACGTAACTGCGCCCCCCAAAATTTCCACCAATTTTCCCTGCCCTGTTCTTTTTCGCGAAGTCAAACACGAAATTGTATTCGGTCCTTACGAACACCTAGCTCTTTCATAGTATAAGTTAGAAATAAGATATTAATAATCATAACGCAATAAGTTCATGGAAATAATACGCCTGTGGAATGTTCTCATTAACACGACCATTGAGTAAGAGAGAGAGAGAGTTATCCAGCATGGCCTAAGCCTGAGGACTTTAGGACCGTGAACTTGGAGGTACGTGTCGATAATACGACAAGACCGCGGGAACCAAGAGCAATCCACGACAGTCCCACGGTTGCGGTATGCACAAAAACAGCATTTTCATATCCCTTCTTCAGGGCCATCATGCTCTCCGAGCTTGGATCCGCAGGAGGAATAGTCAGTCTACTTAGGAGCCTTATCTTAAACAATCATTATTTTCTTTCATCGAAATTTTGAATCATATTCGAATTTAGTGCAAAACAAGTTGTGTCGGGTCAAGATACCCTAGGGCCATTCTTGTCTTCCTCGTCTTAGGGCCGAGCAGGATGCCAATTAGTGAACCACTAAAGTTCTACCGCTATCGAACTCAGTTCTTGTGTCATTGTGATCATTAGGGTTAGTGCCTAGCTTAGCGGCCGGGACAAGGATTACCATTTGGCAATCGGATTACCAGTTTTACTCTTCAATTCAACATCCCCAAGTCTCTCTCTTTTCGCACTGCTGGTGAGCCTTATTACGTTACACTACTATATATTCATACAATGCATATATGAACGCTACTACGTATATTCATATCCGCTTTCCTATGTATAACCACACTCGCTAGAAATACTACATCTACACCATTTATACTCAAGCATTGCAACACAAACAGCACAAATATATCACTCACACAAATACAACACCGCATAACAGAGCAAGTATCGTTGATTTAAACGATAAGGGCTCTCGGCACGAGCTGAACCCTATCGATTCAAGATTCACATATAACCATTGGTATCAAACTGTTTTGTACACTATTAATTCATAATAGATATCACAAATTCACAGTATTCATTCCTGTCAATCGTATCATTTCTAAGGTCCAATTTCCTTCCTCTCGTCATTTATGTGAGTTCCTGCTAGCGATTATCGCTCTACGCCACCAGAGGAGCTACAGAACGACAGTCGTGTGTGCTCCAGCACTTAAAGGCAAGAGTCCCAAAAATAATTTAAGGTTCATCCTCCACGTTCATTCCTTCGGTCTAAGACGTGCCGGACGTAATTTGACAACTTCACTGGATTTTTATTTATGGGGGCATTTAAAATATGTGGCCTATGCCTCACCCTGCCGAACTCTCGCAGAACTGAAGAGCAGGATAATTGTGGAATGCGATATGGTGTCACTGGTCCATGTGTAGGCGGTACGTGAGGGCTTTGTCAGCCACCTGAGGTACTGCCAAGAAGTGGCCGGTGATCACTTCGAGCATCTTCTCCAATAAACCTCCTGCCTGGAAAAGACATCTCCCAGAATAATAACAAACGTAACACCCGATTATTCTTCATGGAACATCACCTGGTAACAGTTGACGGTGGACGGTTCTACAAGACAACTTCTGCGTTCCAACTGGACTTTCTATTGACGGTTCCTCCAGACAACTCCTGTCCCCCGACTAAACTTTTTACTAACGGTTCCTGTAGGAAACTCCTGTGCTGCAACTGAATGTTCTATGCACAGTTTCTCGAGACTATTCCTGTGCTATATTTTGAATTTAAATTTCAAGAAGCTAGAATAATCCTGACACTCCAGTTGAAAGCCCCATTATTCTTTCCTTAACAGTTCCTGGTGAGTCCATCTTCCCCTAAAATACATTTTCAACTTCCTTTAACCTACGTCAAAGTCTTGACTATCCTTTCCATCCTTCCAGACACTTAATGAATCTGCAAGAAGTGACTCTGATGCACCAACTGTCCTCTCTCGCACTTGAAGAGAACCGTCAACTAAACTGAACATTCCGAGTCGTCAATCTGAGGCTGGCCATCCCGAGAAGCTGGAATATTCCTGACACTCCAGCTGAAAGCCCCATTATTCTTTCCTTCAAATGCTAAATTCGCGTCACATTGGACAGATATTGGTAGTCAACTTTGAATATCGGCAAATAATAAGGGCCAATGAGTGATGTGTAATCTTTTTCTATTGTAATCATACATTAGCACACCATTATGTACAAATCATTGGTCCCATACTAGCATGTTTAACGAATATACATTGATACTTAATATGATAATATTTAAATTATTTGAAATCAATATGCAATATAACATATATATATATATCCTTGAATTGGATTACTGTTGCCATTTCGTTTTATACGATGTTCTGCCTTCCTTCAGCATGTCCTCCATAATCCTCATTTTTATTGTTCTTTGGTTCTTCATTCTCATTTGTATCTGCTTAATATAGATTCTCTATTACTACTTCCGACATATTTCTTCTTATAAGACGATTGGTTTCTTATCCTACTACGTCCTTCTGCACTCACCGTATTTAATTGTTATTCATGTCACTGCGAATTTTTTAACAAATTCAAAAATAGCATTGACATCGGAATAGCAAAGTCTACTATAATGCCACTTAATCTACTGAGAGCGTGGAATAAATTTTTTTAGTATCAATTGGGAGTTATTCTTGGATCAATGCTAGTTCCCGATTCAAAATATATATATTTGTCTACAATTGGATACCATGTTTGGATCAATGTTGGTTCCCGATTTCGAAAATACAAATGGCTGCGATTGGGAGCCATGCCTGAACCAATGTTTGTTCCCGATTCAGAATATACATAATTTTCTACAATTAGATGTCATGTTTCGACCAAACTTCACTTGGTGCGTTTGCCGTGAATAACCCTGTATACCGACGACGTGGTGAAAAATATATATACCAGTTGAGGGCAAAGACTTGATTAGGATTTGGCAATTAAACTTAAACAAATCTTAATTCAAAACTTGACAAGATTAAATATCAAGATTGGGAGCCCAAGATAGAATCAGCCTTGGTCCAATCGTCAAGTCTTGGCATTTCTTATCTGGGTTATAATGTTATGAAAATCTGAATACTAAAGCAACACATTTTTTTTCGTTTTTCCATGAATTTTTTCAATCTAGTTTATGTTCGATATAAATAAGTGGATGCGACAAATAACATCTGTGTTTTTTTTTTCAGAATCAAGAAGCAGAAAAAGAAAAATGCCTGTCGGTGGCCGCGTCGCTGGAAAAGTTGGAATCTATAGTTCCCACTACAATGGTAATATGAATTACAAACATAGTTGTCATGAGTCAAACATTTGGATTTAACAGTATAGTTGAGAACATAATATTCGTAATAATTTTAAAATATAAAACATGAGGTATTTCATCAACATATGCAAGTTTAATGCACACATATGATGTATGAATTTAGCTCACCGATTAGAATAATTTTTGGAAAAAATATTGCCTGTGCTTATATTATAAATCAAATATATAAAAACTATACATGAGACAAAAATTCGATAGATTTGTCATAGTACTTTGAGAGATCCGATCACTATGGTAGTGTATTAAAGAATGATGATCCTTAAGTGGAAAAGCAGACTAGGAACTAACAATGCCTCATTTAGTTTCTGACTACTTTCTAGTTAGTTTTTGACGAGAGAATTGGCGAGGGCCTAACAGTTTATAGCAGCAGGCTATCAGGTATATAATGCAATACTGAGTAAACCTAATCCGCACCATCTAGGTAGTAATTAGTTACAAACTGCTCGCTTTCTTCTGATATTATCTGAGAAAACAAAAAACATGCAGTGCAGAAACTGTATCGTGGCCCCAGTGCCTAATTTGAATTACCTTCTGGTATCATAAAGTATGACTTTGTTAGATTATCAATATCCATTAAGATACGTCTTCATCTTTTCTCTCTAATTATAAGATACTAATCGCAGCGTCCGAAGTTATTGTAAATGCCTAAATTTCTATCGCGGCACGTACAGAGTTGGATCGTGGAAGAAAATAGTGGGCAGTGCCTGCGCTGGCAAGTAATCGTGTTTCCGCGAGAGAATGATGCGCTATTGAGCAAGATTTTCTATTTTTGAACTTTTTTATGACCATGATCTTTAATGATCTTGAATAATTATGGTCTTAGTATCCATCTTGAGATGAGGTACATTCATAGGTATTCGAAAATCGGTACTTCCATTTAAAAAGGTGATGGTAAACCTTTACTTCGACTTAGCGCCTTCACCTAGAACCAAAATGACCAAAACACATCCTCCTCGAAACCCTTCCATTTTCATATAAATATTTTTGATTGCCATGAATAATTTTAAAGGTGATAAAGAGCTCGGAAAGATTAATGCGACGTATCCTGTATATCTAGGATATACACGAAATATCATTAAAAAATATATTTTCGTAATATATTTTTTTTCACGCGCATGGTAACCTAACCGCCCATGATTACCCCCTGGCAACAGCTAGATTTTTTTTACGATGCCGTCTTTTCTATTTCCCATTTTACAGGCGAATATAGTTGTTTCGGATCTCGGCTTGAGCGAGATCTTTAGCAAAGATCTCTCCAATTTTCAGGTTATTCCGTTAATCTGAATGCATTTTCCTAACCGAATAGTAACTCGGTGTTTTTTCAAAAAAATGATTTTCGATTATTCCGTTGGCCAGTACGGAAAAATCGTCTCGTACCTCTCGCAACGGATGTTTAACACATGCGTCGCTAACTCTAACGGTTAGCATGATTTTATACAAACTTGTATAAAATTTACAACAGTACTTATAAAAGTTGTTACAACAATGAAATGATAGGAATGGGCCTATATTGGAAAAAATTGCTTGAGCCAACACTGATGGCTATTATAGAATAAATTTTGAGAAGTACCATTGGGTTAGAGACGGTTCATTAATAACGTCATTAATTGGTAAAAACATAGGACTAATAATAAAGTGTTGTACCATGTGACATTAACTATGTAAAAGAATCTGACCATGTGCCGAAAAGCTACCAAATGTAGTTGATTAGAATTAGACGATATTCTCGGTACACGTGCGATAGAATTCGTCTACACAGTTAATCCAGCGTGAAATCAGGCCAAAGGATCCAAGAGAAGGCGCTGTGAAGAATGGATAGAACAGTCAGTCTTGAGTGAGATTCACGAGCAGGCAAACGCAAGTCAAAAAGCTAGATCAGCTTAGCCACAAGTTCCCAAGTGGGATAGCCCATGTAGGAATGAACAACCAGGCCAATGTTGGCCCTTCAATGGCACCCAGAGTTCCATGACTGGCTCACCATTGGGTCAATTTTGAGATGATAACTTTGGATCAGCAGTGGTTGTCGAGCTTGGGGCATTGACGAATTCAATGCTAGGCCAACTATGGTTACCCAATAGTGAGCCGAGTATTGCAAATATTACTAGACCATTAATAGTATACCACAAATGGCTGTTATTGTTGCCTGTGTATTGTGACGTATCCCGTGTCCTGGCGTAGCCTAAAAATTATCCTTGGCCGTCCCCAATGCGCTGAAGTCCTTAAAAGAAGACAGATCCTAATGTTGGGCGCCAGGTGCAGGTCTCCCCCTGCACCGCTGTTCCTCACCACGGCCGCTTCCTCGCGATCTCCCGGCTGCTCAGCCTCAGCTAGCTGAAAATGGTAGAGGGGAACGTAGGAGCGACGAGAATCGAATGGTTCGGGCTTACGCCAATGATGACGCCCGTTGGAGTGGTACTATCCGTTTATTATTTAAACGGTGTCGGTACAGATCATCCCGACGCGTACAATGATCACCAACGGCGGTTGCGACCTTCTTAAAGTCGCGGAGGCAACCAATCCCACCGTCCCTAGCTTGCTTTCCCAATGGTCCGCGAATTTTCCTAATGGTCGGCTACGAATTCCCAGGAACTCCGATATCCAACAAAAAAACAAGAAATTCTTTGGGCCGATTCGGAGCGAGGACAATCCCGCGGCTGGTGCTACTCCCTGGAGCCGCTTCCGTCTGTGGATACACCTCACACCGTACTGTTACCCTTTATCCTTATTTCCCACAAAAAAAGATCCAAAATCGAGTCCAAAACGTAGCCGTGTTCCTATTCGCCGGAGAGATCAAGAAAAAAAACAATCCAAGATTCCCTATCGCCAATCGTTCTTGATCGCACGTGTGTCACCAGCGAGTACCGGAAAGAGATTGACTTCGGTTAATCCGAAGATTACCGAAGTCATTTATCATCGGTTCGCCGAATTTCGCTGAAGGAATTCCCGCTCTTCGGGAATTCCGTTCCCTTCGCTCTTCACCGTCAAGCAGGTGTTCAAAACAAAAATACCCCTCGTCCCGCTGTCCTTTGTCGGCAAATCGGGAAATCGGGACAGTCAGGTGCCTGACTGATGGGCAGCGGGGAGCGGGCGGTCGACGGCCTCATTTGCGCTGGCCATTACGCCTCTTTGCCTCGCAACTCGATCCGCCCTACCGCTACCGGCAGCCGGAAGGGGGTCCCCTTCCTGGCTCCGATCCAACGGCCCTTCGATGCGGACCCGTGGTATTTCCCTTAGAGTAACGTGGCGTGCTCAAGCCGAACTGATGACGCCACGTTACAGTATTTCCAATGATATGACAAGATTGTAATATAATTGCAAAATAAATTACTTGTTAATTTATAAAAATAACACACCATAGACTCTATCACTTTTAATAACATTTATTTACTTTTCTAATTGTTTCAAGGAACATTGTTTCTGGTAATGTGTAATAAAAATTGAAAATATAAAAAATATAAAAAATGAACAATAGCGCCACTTTTCAATTGCGATTATCAGTGTTTGGCTCCTGGGTTCTATTTTTTTGACCTTCTTCTCGATTGTCCGCACATTTTTTTTAATCGATTGAAACTTTTTTTACGTGAGAATATACATGAAAAAAAAGAAACACGTATTTTAAGTCTACTGTGCCCTCATTTCTCAATAAAATTTAATTTACCATATTTTCCGTTGACAAATTTTTTGATTGAATAAAACAATATGTGTTTTGTTGCGGATATTTTACGTAAAAAAGTTTCAAACAATAAAAAAATATGTCAATTCTTGGCCGATTTGTGAAATCGCTCATAGAAAAAGACTGAACGATATTGCTTGACTTACTTGCAGCTTCTTTTCGTAGTACTGAAAATCTTCTTGATCGAGCTGGTATAGAAGGTACCTCTTGGAGGATCTTTTTCAATGATGATGACGGAAGTACAAGAGGCTGCGCCGGTTGAGCCTGGTTTTCACTGTCAGTACACTCCACCTCCGTAGTCGTGTAGGATCGGCCTAAACGTTTTTTCCCTTTTGCTAAAGTTTCTGTAGCGATTATAAGGAAATGTTGAATTATTATGGATAGAGTAAAAGGAATATTTTTGTAGTAAAAAAATGAATCTTCCCAATATATTATCGTTAATAAAGGGCACGTAAATAAATTGATTCATTGTAATAAAAATGAAGAATGCTTACTTGAACGTGATACGATTTCAACATCGTATGATTCCCATTTTATTTTTGAGGATCTGCACATTCCGCTAACCACTGTTTAATTTTAGAATAATTTTCTGGTGGTGGGTACCAGCAGAAAGTTTATCCTTCTTTTTCACACACCCACGTGGAGGGTACGAAATCCACCTTTTCTTGTGGTTGGAAATGACACAATTGTATAAAAATACTGATCGTCTTCTTCCTTATCGTGACCATTCATTTTGACCTCAACACTTTTCATTCACGTATTTCTACTAACCATAAACGCTGCTACACTCGCAAACCCTAACGAGGCACTGAGACACGCGCACACACACACACACACACACACTTATTTAGAATAATGCTATCTAATCCTATTGTCTCTAATCAGTAGTGCTCTCATTAATTTACGATCTCATTTCACTTTATAATAGTCCTATTCACACTCTTTGTACGATTGAATAATGTTAAGCATTATATTAATATCGTAGAAAGACTCGTTTGAATTTTCTTTCCATGACATTCGCCTCACGTCGTTCCTCTACTGATGACAAACGTCGACTGCGCCAGGTCACCGAACAGACGCGAATTTTAAATGTTTTGTGCATATAATTGTTTCTTAGCTTTGTTTTATCGATGATTCGTTTCCATAATACACTTCAATATCCTGATCACTAAATTTATACGATTGATTATTGCTCCTCACTATTGACATAGAAAAGTCATGACTTTTTCCCATGATTATTTCGTGCTCTAGCGGAATACCGACAGTGACTTGCAGCATGCTGTATACCAAAACAAGTCACGAGCTCTCTCATTATTGAATGTTGTTTCACGTCTGATTATTATCACTGATAGTCTTGAGTTCATTTTACACGTGTTGGGGAGGAATTACATACCGACGCTGATTCACGTGCAGTAAAATACATTTTGTTGTTATCTGACTTGCTGGCAAAATTTTTTCAGTTTCTGTAAAATTATCAGTAATAAAGATGTCCAAGTCTGCGGATTCCGTTGGAAAGTCAAATACATTCGCTTTTCCTTTGTTCTTATAGCCCATTATATGCAAGTCATCAATTCTGTAACGATTTTTCTTGTCGTGTTCACAATTTGTAAGTATCTTTTTTATTTTGAAGATCGTTCCATCATTTAACAGCTAAATGTTATTAGGATAAGTAGCTTGAAAAGTTGAACCTTTTATCTTTATACTAGTTATATAACTGAAGTTTTCTTCTTGATACTGATAATTTGTAGCCTTTTGGTCAATCGTACATGCCATGACGTCATAATTTTTTCTTATTGTGAATTTAATGCTGGATTCTAGTTCTGACAGGCGATTTATCACTTGAATCAGAGGTTTTTTCGGCGATTTTACAAGTTTTTCGAATTTTCCGATGAAGTTCTCACCCCAGAAAGCAGATATCTCACTGAGAGGAAGTTTAAAGTGTTCTACAATACATCATCGGCGAGACGAATTAAATTATGCATACTCAACACTTGAGAGTCTATCCCATATAATGATGGTAACAAATTAAAGAATCATCTTAGAGGATCTTTAGCATAAGCTATGGTATCTGCAGTTTTAATTAATTTTTAACTATTTAGTATACGAAAAGCTACGAATAAAAGCATGAAATGTCGGTATACTTATCAAGATAGAATACCTTGTAATACGAATGGGCCACAGTAGTACAGCATAAATGTCCATTGAGTCGCCTACCATTGTGTAATGAGATTCATATCAAACTTTGAAATTCACATGTAATATCAGCACTTGTTTTTAAAATCCACTTTTCCATTAGTGACTTCATGACATCAACGTATAAGAGATGCATCGTGGGTCGAGAAAAACCGATTTAATTGAGTCGAAATTTAGCAATCGTAACAATGGTGAGTCAACATCCTCTTGGTGGTGCATTGGTTGTAGTTTTTCTGCGAATGATTCTTTTGTTCGATTTTCGCAATCCATCTCGGGATATACTCTCTTTGTGCTATGACTCTCTTTTCCATGTTTAATTACTTTGACAGATACCCCTCGTGTGACACACCTTTCGCACGCATAGAATGCTCCAGCATTTTTGCAACATTTGAAGAATGCTCTAGCTTGCGAGTCCGCGATCACTCCAAGGATTTCAAATTTATACCTTTTTCCATGTAAAATTAATCCATTTTCGTAAAGGTCATTTGCTTCAAATATTAAATCATCCAAAAATTCTGAAACGTTCTGAGGCTTAGAATCGCCACAAAATACTGCAGCAGCGAAAGGTTACGTTGTATAATTATTATGCACAATTTTAATAGCAATCGGCAACATTTGAACTTGCGAGTTGTTAAAGATTTGCATACCTTCAATGTGAACGAAGATAGCGATTTTATCTTCATTGTATATATTTGATATAGCACTTTGAAGACATTGTTTAATTCCTAAATACGTATTCACGGATCCTATCTTTAACACTTCGCGTTTGCTGCAACAATCGATTGTGCTTTGTACCGAAGAGGCCTTGAGCTGTTCTCGGTAAATTTTTATATCCTTCTTCCCGTAGCAAATGTAATAATTTTGAAATTATATTCAGACGTAGCGTGTCTACATTTTTCAGACCCCACTCTTGTAATTTATTTTGTAATCCAAAGCAATTGTTTTCACTAGATTGGGAGTAGACGCTGCTGATGGCACTATTATTTAGATTGTTATTTGAACTGTTATTTACACTGCAACTTACACTCTCATTTAAATTAATATTTACACTCGATATAAATGAATTGTCTTCATCAATATCCGCACTGCTGGCTTCGGAAAAATTTAACGACAGCTCGCTGAATACAGATGGAACTTTTTTTTAATCAAAAAGTTCTTACCTTCAGTACTTGTTGTTGCTTCGTCGCTTCTATTATTCTCAACACTCGCAATGCTATCACTCTCTTCTTTGCTGGTTATACTTTTCTTTAATCTTCGCAATTTGTTCAGTCTGTAAATTTTTTAGACATGATTCTGTATTCACTTTGTCACTGCTTCGAGATGACCTGAGCTATCAGGGAGAATACATTGTCTGCTATAGGCGTACCGTCACAATGCTACAGGGCCTTTTGTATGTATATTTAGATATCCTGCAGGAGCGCTAGAGGGATAGAACGTAGCCACACTTACTTTCTGCGCGAACGTCTATTCGTAAACCAACACAAACTCATATTACTTATGTAGATAAAAAAAGAGAGAATGGTACATACAATACTATGGCTTAGCACGTGTAAGACACATAGAAATATTCTATACGGGTAGCATTAATAATTATTATTTTATCATTGATATCAATATTAAATAAAAATTATTATTAATCCTGTTATTGTCATATTTTAACTACTATTACTATTACTATTAATTTTATTAAAATACAGTAATGAAATGTATTATTATTATTATATCGTATACAATATCGTATCACGGGTAGACGAAAGTCAAACAAAGATGGTCCAACAATGGCGACTTATACTTAGCTAATTATTGGCAGTAGTGTACTGGTCAAGTATTGCTATCAGCATTATTATCGGTAGCTAAGAAATACTCAGAGACGACCCAAAACTGGCGATCCACACTTGGCTGTCACTAGTTGACAGCCATTTATTGACCAAATATTGCTATCAGTGGCCATGACTCACCCAGGTGGCGCAAAACTGGTCTTTCATATTTGGTGAACGAACAGACAAAAGCCCGACGGGTACCTGGTAAAAAAGTACTATCCACATCTTTAGAATCATTTTACGATAGAAGGTTAACCCTTAACGCTCCGACTTTTAATTGTGAATATCGACCGGCAACTCCAACTTATTTTCATCATACTTCGACTTGCAAGTTTTTAAGTGTCAGATTTTAAATGCTACAATGACGTGTAAATAATACTATTAAAGTCATTCAAAACAATCTTTATTCATTTCAGAAGTAATATAATTTTTATTACAATATAACTGTAACCGATTGACGAGTATTATTTTTTATTTAGAAACAATTACCGATAACGACAGAAAAATACATTTGGAGTAGAGCGCCGTACATCGGTGGTGTCTGAAAGGCACACTTGGAGCGTTAAGGGTTAGATTATGCGCCTTTATGAGCGAGCGTAGAGTCCGTGTTACGCAAGCGGGAAAACTTGTTGATCCAAACGAGATAAATACCTCAGGTGCGTCGCATACGATAGGCAACGAATCATTTGACGCGGTACAAATAAAGAAAAATCACGCAATAGCGTTAGCCGACTTCTCGCTATAGGAACAGTAGAAATGCCTCAAAATATGCCTTTTAAAAAACCCAGAAGCTTGATCCCTCGTTTTGACAGTACAAAATGAGAAGAGGTAGACGCCATTGTTGAAGCTTATGAATACGCTAACAGCAGCGTCGCGCCGACAGATGGGGCCGATTTGCTACAAACCGTATTAAAATCGAAAATCATTGGAAAAGCCCAGAAAGATATTAAATACAAGCAGATACAAAAAGTTTTAAAAAGAGATAACTGCTTTGTATGGCACGCGGCGAACGATAGCAGCACCACAAGTAGATTTCAACATGTGTAAACAAAAACTAAACGAGTCAGTATTAAAATACGGACAAAGGTTAGAAGCTGTTATGATGGAATTAATAGACGCTATTACCGCGCGAGGATCGACCAACGAAAAGAAAGGAACGATAGAGAACCACGTCCGTCATCCTGCTGTACATAATTTCGAGAGAGAACACCGAAAAGAGTATCAGGTTAAAGCTAGAGGTTTCGATAATCTCACAGCAGCTATGAAGGGACCAATGGAAGAAGAAAAGGCGAATCAAGAAGGAGAGAAAAGACCGTACAGATCAGGTGTCACAAATGCCAAAAGTTAGGTCACATAACACGAGAGTCCACGAGTCAGCATAAGCGACTCACAATTACAATTGTATATTAACAAAATTAAATTTTTTCGAACTTAATTATTAATAATTCTATCTTTCTTTAACAAAATTAGTGGAATACTTTCAAAATTTGATGAACTAGAAGATCAGAGATATGAATGAGAAATCTTAATCAAATAGCAAGACATATGATTGAGACAACAGAATATAATTAAAACCAAAATTTATATAACAAAAATAATCAACGTCGTTCGCTATTAAGTCCAATTACGGAATTACCGAACAAAATTACTCGACGACCAGTAAAGAGTTATTAACGATTCTATGGGCTATTTGTTTGTGAGTTTATAACATGTTCTAATATATTATTTATCTTTCTCATTCTGTTTATTTTTATTATTACTACATTTTGTATTTGGCACTCGAAAGCTCGACAATAGTATATTTCTGGCTTGGCCGTGCCTAGTATGAAGGCGCTGTTATATAAAAATCTTCTTCCTATTAACACGTGAATTTTACCGATTCTCGATTGAGGACACTAACACCATTGCTCAGTTCAGGCTATATGTATACGGAACAAACTTTAAGGTCGTGATGGACCACAGACCGCTAACATGGCTGTTCAGCGTAAAGGATCCTGGCTCCAGACTCATGCGATGGCGGATAAATCTATCAAAACATGAGTTTGACATCAAATATAAAGATTGACGATCACACGTTTCCGAGTCAAGGATCAGAATCTTACTAGAGAGAGTAGCAACTATGCAGAGGGCAAATCGGAACGGTCCAAGGAAAGCGATCTGGAAAATATTAGCGTAATTTGCCCAGATGAAGGGGATCGCTCTAAAATATTGCATGAAATGGAGATAGGAGGCACCTTGCAGATCACCAAAATGCAAGAAGGACATTGCAAAGTATTAGACTAAAGTATAACGCCTGGAATGAATTAGGAAATAGAAAAGTACATCACGAGCTGCGATAAATACCAGAGGAATAAGGTGCGTCCAAAGAATAAAGAGCCGATGGTAATTACTCGTACACCAGTGCAAGCTTTCCAGAAATACGCGATCAACGTGGTCGGATGGTTAACAGAAATTATGAAAGGATATAAATATATTCTTACATTTCAAGAGGCCATTACTAAATATAGCACTGCGTTCCCTCTGCCCAATCAAGAAGCTAATGAAGTGTCTAAGGCTTTCCTAAAGGAGATAATATGCCTTTATGGAACGCCAGGGACCTTGCTATCGAACTTGGGTACTAACTTTCTCAGTGCCACATTTAAGGACGTGTGCCGATACTAAAAATCGTTAACATATAAACTACCGCATACCATCCGGAATCAAATGAAATTTTAGAAAGGTCCCATAGAACTCTCACAGAATACCTGAAGAATTACATAGAGGAAGATCAGAGTAAGTGGGACGAGTGGTTGCCGTATGTCATGTTTACATATAAAACCATCCGGCTGTACTCCCTATGAGTTAGTATATGGAAGGGAGGCCGAGCTTCCTACGTCAGTAAAACGTGAACCGCCAGCGACGTACTCCTACGAGGACTACGCACCACAACTGCGGAAAAGACTACGTTTTCGCATGGCGAGTAGCCAGGGATTACTTGCAAACAGCAAAAAAAAAACAATCAAAGGCACAGTAGGATAAGAATTCGAAACACTAACAATAAGAGCATAATGTAGGCGAGAAGGCTCAGAGACAAACTCATACGACACGGCTATTCTAATAAATTAACTGCCGAATAGATAGGATCGTATGAAATCGTAAGAAAATGTTCCAGAATAAATTATACCATAAAAAAAGGTTGAAAAATCGTAAAGATACACGTAAATCGGATAAAAAGTTACATCGAACATTAGTGCGAAGGTAGACAGTAAGGGGAATGTGTCCAAAATTTCACAAATTTTAGCATTTCTCAAAATTCACAGTACTAACTTCGAGCACGGACCCGCCAAGTAGTACACGTTAAGGAATCTCCTAACGTTTTGTTAATAATCAAATGACCGTTATATCATAATTAAATATACACGTAAGAAATAGTAGTAGCACAAAAGAGTAGCGATGACGTTATAGGAAATTTTGAAAATATAATGGAAATGATAAGATAGTATTAAATCATATAATAAGCAGACATGTAGTGACTTATGTACGTGGCATTACAATATGATATCAGTACTTTTTGTATATGGAACAATATCGTAAGATATAAATACTAGTGTTTTTGTAAAAAAGAGAATTCACAGCAATCCTGTAATTGGCGAGTTTTTTTTACACAAAAGTGTTTTTGTAGAGATATCAAAAGTTTTTGTTCATCAGGAAATATTAAAGAAATCCTAAACACACGAAATCTGTATTAATGTGAAATAAACGTCTATTCGCTGCAACAATACATCTTTTCTATGAAAAAAACTTTCTATGAAATATTTTTCTAAATTTAACGCATCACAGTTAATTACTGTGTTGGACGCGCTCGACTCATTCTCTCGCCAAAGTGGTTTCAAGAAACTAGAGAAAGAATCATAGACAAACCCTGAAACTCAACGTCCGGCACTTATAACAGACCCAAGAGACTACGGAAAGGAACACCTGGACATCCGAAATCTCCAAGTCCATCGCCTAAAATACGAGGAATTATGTTGAAGCACATGCACGTGACACATACGGGGTGATCCAGTAGAAACTAAACTTCTAAATATCTCCCTTGGTCATGAAAATACGAACAAATATTTGACATCGTACGAATGGTCTCGAAGTGTAATCTAATGTTAAAATGATATTTTCAAATCATTCAAACTCTGCCTTGAATACTTTTTCAGATACTGACAACAAAGGGAGATACTTAGGAGTTCAGTTTCTAGCGATCCACCCTGTATATACTGTCACCGAAAGACGCAATGCTATATTTAACTGAATTTAAACATTGATCTCATTGTATATCAAATAATCGTACATATCATGATAAATCTCTGTGGCAAGGGATTCAGGAAGCCTAAAATTAGTACGAATGTAATTGTTGACATATTCTGTTGTAATAGCCAATCGTTGATTTTAGTTTACAGCATATATCAAGATATATTTGAGTATAAATAGCCTCGGCTGTCGAGCGACCACTTTTCGCTGCTTATGTCCACACGTATACTACGAGTTGCTTTAGGTAAAGGGTCTTGCTCGGCTGTCCGCCTGTACCGCCAGTTGTCTGTACTTGGCGCGCGACTCGACCGAGTCTCTTGCTTCTACATATCCTTCAAGTCAGGGACACAGAATGTGACGACGACTAGTAAGACAAACAAAGCGAAAAATCCTGACATAAATTCAGTTCAGACACGCAGCATAGAATGTTTATTTTGGAAAAAGAGAGAACATAGAATTGAGGATTGTTTTAAACGAAAGTGTTTACAAACCAATCAAGACCAACAGAAGATTAATTCCGGAAACCCATCCGCTACAAATCCAAATCCTGGATCAGCAGTTTGTCGCTATTGCAAAAATATTGGTCATACAATTGAAGAATGTCACAAGAGAGCCTATAATAATTCGCTCAAGAAAGATAATATGGGCTTAACCAGTAATTCGGGAAACGGGTCGAATCTTCGACAAGCGGGCGACAGTCACAACACGACAGTCAGGGCAATCACAAAACAATCAAAGGAAGAATCGCAACTATCCACCTCGGCAACCGAGTCCGAGTTCTAATAATAAAATTGTATTCCCGCAAAGTAATCAATGATTCGGTTATGATGATAGATTCAGGAGCCGAACTAGTTGTAAATATAATTAAGAAAAGCTGCACTAATACTAAAACACTAATAATAGATCCAAAAACGTACTATCTCGAAGGAATCACGCCGAATTATGTAGAAATTCAGGGTCAAGTACTAATTCACACTGAAGAAATCAACACTATATTTCATAGAGTATCAGATGATTTCCCCATTATATAAAACGAAATTATCGGAGAGCCGTTTTTCAAGAACAATGTTTGGAGTTCAATGATCATACTATTCCATACTTCCAGCTAGAACTAAAATTCAAATTCCTGTCAATATCATAAATACTGAAGTAAACACAGGGTGTATGCCTCGTCTAGATGTGAGCAATGAAGTATACTTGGGAGAAACTTTAGTGACTAATCGTGAAGGTATTGGATATGTTTTTGCCATTAATGCATCGGAAGAAGAGGTTACAATAGAAAAACATTGGGTTAAGTTACAAGAATATTGGGAGACTAATCCTTCTTATGCCAATATTTCTAAATCCACTGCTAAATCCACTGCTAAATCCACTGAATCCACTGAATTCGCCTTGCATACAATATTCGTTGAATCGATTAGATACTACTATTTCACAAGAAAACAGAACATCTCAAATTCTTACGATTCGATCACTTAATTCAAGAGGACAAAAATTCAGTAACAATATTAATTAAAAAGCAAAGTGGAAACTTTCATTTACCAGGTGAACTCTTAGGGGTCATGAATAAGTTACGCCATTGCATTCATACTACCGAAGATATACCTATCAACACTAAACAATATTATATTCTGCCCGTAGACAAGGAGGAGATTCGTAAACAAGACATTGAGCTACTAGATAGTGAGATTATCAAACCGTCAGAATCATCTTATATTCACCATTTTGTATATTATCTAAAAAACCAGATCATCAAGAAAACAAAAAATGGAGAATGGTTATAGATTATAGGAGTTTGAACGAAAAAACGATAGGTGACGCGTATCCACTTCCAAATATTACACATATACTAGATCAATTAGGAGCCACGAAATACTTTTTGGTATTTGATTTAGCTTCTGGATTTCACCAATTCGAAATGGAATCCGAGGATCGCCATAAAACAGGATTTACAATGCCGCATGGACATTATGAGTACAATCGAAAGCCTTTCGTGTTAAAAAATGCGCCTGCTACTATTCAAAGACTTATGGACAGAGTTCTTACGGGATTTCAGGGAAATAAAGTCGTTGTATATCTGGACTATATAGTTATTTATGTTAAATCTTTAGAAGAACACCAGGTTAAAATCGAAGCATTGATGTCTAGACTCAAAGATGCGAATTTAAAACTTCAACCAGGTAAGTGTGAATTTTTACACAAAGAAGTCGCTTATTTAGTTAGTAGGGTTGTTGAAGAAAAAACGTTCCATTTCTATGGAAAGAAGAACAACAAGAAGCCTTTATAACGTTGAGGGAATTAATTTGCAAAAATCCAATTCTACAATTTCCAGACTTTAGCAAACCATTGTTCTAATAACAGAGCCTCTAATTACGTGACAGGTGTTGTACTCAGTCAAGGTCCAGTAGGGAGTGATTTGCCAGTTGCATATATCTCTAGCGTTCTTAACAAAGCTGAGAACAATTATTCAGTGATAGAAAAAAAGATGTTAGCCATCATCTACGCAGTTAAACACTTTCGACCTTATTTACATGGACGGAAGATGACGTTAGTAACTGATTATAGGCCATTGATGTGGTTTCACAAATTCGCTGATCCTACATCGCGGATAATTGGGTGAAAGTTTAATCTAGCCGAATACAATTATGAGATACATTATAAAAACGGGAAAATTCATCTTGATGCAGACCCATTATTAAGAAACCCAATCGAAATAGAACAAGCTCAACTTTTACCTTTAGAGGTAGAATATGCTATAGAAGAATACGAATCCGATTTAAGTTCAACAGTAAAATATAATCTCATGCACACAATCCAATTCCTATTAATCGCGGAAAATCTAGTGATAATTTAAGTACGGGTGTAACAACCGCGCTCGTTCATCAACCATTAAAGGAGAGTGTGGAAGATTTAAAGAATTCTAATCAAGATGACTCAGAAGGAATATAGAAGAAAATCTTGTTATGAAAATAATAGAACTAAAAGATAATATTACTTCACGGGATGACTCGATTGCATATTTCGTAGACAAAACAGGAAAGCCTATTAGGAATGGAGGTGACCTCTTAGTTGAAGATGGGAGACTGCTCAAAGGACCACTTAGAGTAGCAGAAATTTATGAACACCAAATAAGAGAAAATCTTCACTTTATTATGGTGCTCTCACACATTCATGCTACGTCGGAAGAAATTCAAGGATTATTCAATCTTTTAATACAACAAATCAAATTCCATAAAGTCAGTACAATTATTGTCCCAAGGGTACATAACATTGAACTATTGCAATGGGATCAAATCAAGGAAATTTTGAAATCTTTAGCAGATAGTACGTCACCAAAAAAAAAATTTTTTTATATCGCAAATAATTTCATGTGATTCGTGTTCTATGTGCTAGAAATAATATAAAAAGTCAAATAAAACATTTCTATCACATTCACAATTTTATGATATATGGATATTTATTTTTTTACTTTTTTAACAATTTTTATATTTAAATTCAGTTATTTTGGACTAAAAAAACCTTCCTTTTTCATTTTCTTCGTTTGTCGATGGTACTCTGGGTATTTTATTGTGAACTTTTATTTTCTTGAAAATCCTTTTATATTAGTGAGTTAAAAGTAGCAGTCACTCACATGATCTTTAGATTCGCGCCATATTACAGGTTGACCAAAAGGCATTCCATTATATTTTCCTCTAAACCAACACGTCAATTTTGTATGGCATGTAAGACAACAGATATGTGGCACCCAGTTTTTATCTTGATTACGAACATCCAAGTTAAAATATTCACTATAACACTCTTTAATCAATGATGTGATTGCCTTTTTTTGACTTTTTGGTGTTTATACACCAGAAATATAACAAAAACTATCAGGAGAATTTGTACAAACGCGAGACATGTTGATAGATATATCATCAAATAGTTTTTTTACAGCGTTAGTGCGAAAATAAATTTTTTAAATTTACATCTACCCTCAAAATAAGTTTGAAAATATGCTTTTTTCGGAATTCAAATATTCTGCCAGTTTTAGACGTAATGTAAGGAAACTAATATTTTTGGGGTAATAGGAGTGAGTGTGCCTACGAAATGTACTACATACTTTTTATGATATTTTTTTGGTGTTGACTAGTGTTATTAAATGACCATTAAATCATAATTAAATATAACAAGCAGTAGTAACATAAAAGAGTAGCGTAGACGTTATATGAAATTTTGAAAATATAATTGAAATGATAAGTTAGTGCTAAATCATATAATAAGCAGATATGTAGTGCCTTATGTACTTGGTATTATAATGTGATATTAGTACTTTTTGTATATAGAACAATATCGTAAGATATAAATATTAGTATTTTTGTAAAGAGGGGAATTCAAAGCAATCCTGTACTTGGCGAGTTTCTTTATATGAAAATGTGTTTGTAGGTATACGCATTACTTGAATCGCTAAACGTTTTTATAAATCTCGAAAGACAATTAATTCTATATGTAAGCTGTAAATTTCATCTCGTAAATTGTTTAAAGCTCCTAAGTAAACTTCTTCTAAGTATTCTCTGTATTCACTTTCACTTCTGTAAGTTTCATGGTTTTCTGTGTAACCTGGTAAAAAATTGAACATCTCTTGATATATTGTCTGTTTTTCATTTGATGAGCAATTTTAATAAAATTCGGATAAACTATTTTCGTTCTGGTTCGCGAAATTTTGAGTTTAATATTTCCATTTTCTAATACTTCTAGAATTTCATATACTCATTTCCTGAATATTGGTAATCGTATTTACCTATACCGTTGGGCGCCAGGCATCCCTCGCGGGAGTACCGAAAGTGCAACGCACTCTCTTCGTAGCCACAAAAGAAATTGTCTACTTAATTCGGAAATGCGGTTTACACTTAAACTAAACACTAATACAACGGAATCGAGGACTGCGCCAACAACCTAAGATGAGTCCCTCGTTCAGAAAGAATCACCAAAATATTAACGGAAATGGGGACAACGCCAACAACTTAAGACGTGCCTCCCGTTTTCAAAATTTTCACTAAAGTTAACACCAAAGGATGACGACAAGTCCAAAAATTATTCGCTAAGCCGAGAATTAGAGAGAGAATTGTTAAAGAAAGTAACACCACATGCATTATGAGGTGACTAGCTAGTCGGAAGCGTCGTGGCGTTCAGACGAACGAAGGAGGTTAGAAAGAAATCAGGCCAAAAGCAAATGCATTAATTTAACGCACTGGAGCTATATTGTAAAACAAGCCAGGGTAAATAAATGGAAAATAACAATAGCAATTAATACCGACTAAACCATGCGACGTCAAAAACATATCATAAGCAGTGCGAAACAAAGCCAGACCAAATTAACAAAATCATTTAAACTAAATTTACAAAACCAGAAAAAGGGATTCTATACAAACTCATATGAAGCTAATTTAGAGAGATCTTTCCAATATAAATGCGGAAAGAAAAACGTAAATAAAGATAAGCCAGTAATACCAAAAGTAATATGCGGAGGAGCATAGGTGAATTAAGCAAACTAATTTATTCGCAAAAATCTATAAATTGACTATATAATTGTGTTAAGTCCGAACCAGAATGAAGGCCAATTCACCTAGTCTGGTGCCTTTACCGAACCGTATTATACTATTACATGGCCTGTTTTGAGTCAATGCTTTCGCACTTTACTCGGGATTGGGCTATGCTTCTGATTACTTAAGGAAAAATGAATAAGGTTGGGAATACGCATAAATTTGATTCTAAAGATACTAAAACAAAATGAAACCCGACACCAACTAAATAATTGGAAACTTAGGAAATTCTAACATCTACTATGATTTAACAAAATTCAAGTGTCCCTTCACCAAATGTAGTAATTACAACTGCTTACCTCGACGTCTAATGATGATGATGATGATGATTATGATGAAAAGGATGATAATGGTATGATAAGAGATCAAACTTGAAATAGCAAAATGTAAATTAAATTTAAATAAGCAAATGAACACAATTTATTGTAAAACAAGCAAACAAAGAACTGAACAACTATGATACTTGGTGTATAAGTTGGGAATTATTGTGGCAACTAAGTTGGTCGACTGATCGGCGGAGAATGAGAGTGAGTCTAGGAGGATTTGGTGGACGTTAGTTAGCGGGGGTGGATTTTTGGGGTAGGACTGTGGATTGTTACTATTGGTTCGTCTAGAGAAAATTTTAGGAAAAGAGTATGTGGTGGTTAAGGAAATTATCTTATTGGTGCTGGAAATTTTTAGCGGGGAAGCTTTGCATGGGGATGAAGGATTTACTGAGTCAGGATTGGACAAGGATGATTTCTTCGGAGATGAGTAAGGAATCTAGTGGGGTTTTCAAGGAAAAGTCGTAAAATCAGGAATGTCCAGTATCGGCGCACATGTGCACTTGAGAGAAATCGCTAACGGTCAGGGCTGTTGTTTAGGTACAATTTTTTATACATGTATCCTCTTGAAAGGTTCATCTAGCGTTTCCCTAAACCTGGGGCCCATATGCGAGATAGCCGCTTCCAAGGGTCACTATGTGATGGATACCAGACTCCACTGATTGGCCTTTTGATATTTAGTTATCGACCGCGGATGTGGAACCTGATTTCTCACGCGGACGTAACAATTCCAAGGCGCTAAATTTACGGATTCTAATCAGAGAAAAAGAAATAATACACTTGAATATGAACAAACTAAAATGCGGAAGGATTTACAAATTATTACTTAAACTAATGAGGAAGGAACGCAAAAAGAAGACGATTCCAATGTGGAACGATTCCACCAAGAATTAATCGGATATATGAAATTCGCTAGTAATTCCAGAAATAATTTAAAATAATTGTCTATCGATTTCCAAAATAATTTTCGTCTCCTGGTTGAAATTCACACGAGAGCAATATAGCGCGGTTCACGGCGCACGCGTGAGCGGCGAGCTCGAAAGGTTCGTAGGTGTGGGCGAAGCATGTATGCGCGGGGAGCAGTGTGGCTCTCGGCGCGCCCACAGCACAGGGCCGTACCTAGCAATTTCAAATATCGCACTTTTACTATTTAATTATTTGAATGTTATACTTTATAAAGGGGCTAGCAAAATAATTATGATTAGCATCCGATATGCAGAACATATTATACAAATAATCGACGTGTGCGCGCTAAGCTTACGGAGAAATTTTTAATTTAGGAAATTTTCCCAGAGTTATTCAAGTTATTCACGCGAATAGGAAAGAGTCAGTCGTGGCATCTGGGAACGCGAACATTAAGAAAAACGCACGCAACACATAGAAGATACAGAAAAGATAACACCAAGAAATTACATAGATCCGGAGAGCATAAAATATAACAAATTTTACACGGAACACCTTACAGTTGCTTCAAGAATTATTTCATAAAATATAAGTTTTCTAGGAGAAGAATATCCTAGCGCTTAACAGGCCGTGCTCGAAAGCAGCGGCAAAATCGGCCCGTGAAAACACAGGCGGTCGCTGCGAGGGTCGACTGTTTCGCGCGAGAACAATAGATATTTGGTACAGTTAAATTTGTCGATTTCGCCTGATGGGTTCTCAAGATCCTCGAGTGTAAGAGGAATTATATCAGAAAAATTCTACAAACAGCAACTAAAAGATGCGAAGTACAGACAAATTATGCAATAATGAAATATTATAAAAGGCGGCATTAAAGCAAATTTCGAGTATCATAGCAAAATTATTATAAAGACAGATTCCAGATAAGTAAGCTACTTTAAGGCCTCATGCGGCAAGAATCAAAACAAGTTATACTTTATCGAAAGACACTAATGAATCTCAAAGCCCACCACTATCGCCCTTTTGCTCGCCCGATGCGGAACGACATTCACATCGGGACAATCATGTGCTGGAGATACAGTCGCATAGGCAGAAGAAGGCCTGAGCGGTAATTTTTCACTAACACAAAGAAATATTCGCCAAATTATAGTGGGTAGTCAAGGGTCTCACCAAATATTGTGGCGGAAAGTGATGGAGTAGCAAGGGAGCCAGAGGGGCGTCCTTCCTTCCTTCTTAGGCTTTGTAATTCCTTTTCGGTGTCTCCTTCTTTCTAACTTTTCGTGAACGAGCACTAGCTAATAAGCTCCAAACGTGAATGAAGAGTCTTTTCGCTTTATCTAACTCGTAACCTCTCGACTACCACTATTTACTTAATTTTGACGCTGATTGAATGGTAAAAAACTATTGAACTACTGTTAACAATGATCGCAAAAGGGGTATAAGGTGATGAGAATCATAACTAAGACACAAAGTTGACCGAAGCTGATGGTGGCACGTTACGGCAGTCTGTTTGGAGACCAAGGAGCATGGGAGCCAGCGGTTGGTGCGGTCTGCATCCTATCTCCGGCTTGTTCCCCAGCTTGGGCCCGTCGTGAATGCTCCCGCGGCCACGCGGCAGGATGAGGACAGGTCAACTCCTGGTCGGTGGCAGAGGCGGCGTAGATCGGCGAACGTCCCAACTGGACGGCCGATAGAGGAATAATAGAGCCCCATCCCGAGTACTCATGGATTCTCATGGTCTATCAGCTGCAACATTCATCCCCTGTGCATCGGCAGCAATCGGTCCATTAGTCACACCAAATTTCAACTCCTCTTTCCTCACTTCCCTCGTTATTCGGTTTAATTCCAATTGTTCCTACACCAAGTGGTTGCACCAAAGCACTCGAGCAACAAAAGAAAAATAGCGAAGCAGTATGCGGCAAAGCAAAGCAATAATAATACTAATTGTAAGACGGACGATAGACTGCAACTCTTAAAACTAAGGAATCTGTGCGTCTTAACCTAGGACTGACGTTTTGAGCATCTTAGAATTTAATTCTCATGTTCTCTTTAATTTGCGAAACATTTGTGACGTGAATTCAAAATCATGTTACAATATATAGGGGTAGTTCACCCCTTAAGTATCGTTTTTCTAAAAAACGCAAAGACATGTATCTCCCACTCTTTTGAGCTCTTTCAAATGTAATTGGTTTCATTAAAATCCAATCGATAGTTTTTTTAAAACAATTTTGGACTTTTCAACCCATATCAATTTTAAGGAATTCACCCCATCAGAACCGAACAAAATGCATTTTTTATAATTCACCATGAGCGCTATCCTCCAATTGGTTACATTTCAATATCTCGACTGGAAATATGTAAAACTTCGAAAATCGCGTTAAGGGTGCCTAACATTAGGGGTTGATTTCACCTCCTTAAACCGTCCTTCGGTTGATACAAAAAAAACACGTATCACTTACAATTAGGTTTCGATGGAGAATAACATATCTCGAAATGAACTGTGATGTATTTTCTTAACTTGACAACGGTATCGAAAAATCCGAGAGCTAACCTACGCCACCTTCGGCCGTCCATCCTTCATTCGTGCATCCGCATGCCAGGCGGTCGCCAGCCAATTCTTTTTCAACCGGGAACTGACAAGCCGATATGAGCTGGGAGCTGAGGTGAAACAGCCTCAGCTCCACCAAACGAGAACTCTGACGGAACCTATCAGGAGGGCGGTAGCTTAACGGATCCTATCGATTTTTGGGGACGCGTAAAATCAGCTAACGCAACTGGATTCACGAACGGGAGCAGACGATAACGGAATTGCACGACCGCTCAGGCTGCTAGGTTGAGTTACAGAGGGTCGGAGTACACGTCAAGTAAATAGTGTCGGAAACAGAGAACAGGTAACCGAGAATGCGACCGAACGAATCGATAGCTATAAGATCGAAGCTATATGCAAGCTAAGATAGCTATATGCTCAGGGACACTTAGATGGACACTACATCATAGTACAGCACTGCACCTCCGAAACACAAACAAAAAATCCATAGGACTTTCTGGATTCCACGAAAGTAACGCGAGAACTACACAAGCGCGAACCCTCTATACTGCATTAGGAAATACAGCTAGAAAAAATTTCAACAGACAGCATGCGGCATCTCCGTCGGTGTCTCGCGGCAGACTTTTTTGACAATAGTCAAATTCGGGAACTAATCATTCTGATTGGTCGACATGTTCTGAGTCGATAGCCAATCGCCGTTTCCCTCGAGTCGTCCCTTTAAACTGAATCGAGAACGTTCCTTAGCGAATCGACACATAACATAACTAGAGATTCTCCACGGCCGCTTCCCCAGGGCATCGGGCGACAACTGGGCACCTTAACCGTAACTACGATCGGGGGGTTCCTCCCCTGCCCTTAACTCTAACCAAACTCCACTGCCCGCTCTACAGCCCTTTGCCACTCTCCAGTGGGACACCGGTGTCTCATCCGGACCTCTGCCGGTTCGTGGCTACGTCTCCGTCGGGTGCTCTCCCCTGCCAGGCCTCTCGGTGTGGCGAGACTACCTTGCCCACGGCAGGTTTGAGCACCTCGACATCACTCAACGGCGCAGCATATCTTTAGGAGAGCGTTGGCGTAACTGCACGAATATAGCCGAAAGCGTAGCTTCTTAGCAGGGTGATGACTTGACGGGAACCAGGGAACGTAAACATTAGCTGATTCGGTAGCTGGAGTCGCCTTGTGACCGTGAATTAAAAAATCACGTTACAGAACAAATTTGGAGGGGGGGACCTCGCAAGATTTCCTTGTTTGTTAAGATGCCACTATCACAATTTGGATTATTGTGCCGCTCCCGCTAAACAGGTCATCCTACCTCTTTATATAAATTTTGCACAACTAACTACTCTCTGAATAATGCGTTTCTTACTTCTCCGAGATAGTGCATTGTTTGTGATACGTCAATGTCAAGCTATGATTACAAGTCCGCTAGTGGAAGACGATAGAATTATTCCGAATCAACTCTTTATTCAAATTCCGCTTGTCGAAGGCTGCCTTTAGATTCGATTCTATCCTTAGTTTTCTATAAAAGAGATAAAGACCAGATTTCAATATATTAGAAATATCTATAATCGGTCAGAATCAAAACATTGTGTTTAAAATCCTACATTATCACGACACTCTGTAATTATACAAACTCCCGCATGCCGCTCACGTTTAATATTATCTTTTCTTAATTTGTCATTATACTATACTACGCATCAATTAATACGGCATATTTACTAACATGCAGCAGCACGTCTTAGGCTGGGTTCCTACTAACACTATCGTATTCCGTAATAGGACAATATATCGCTATTTATATTATATTTAACAAATCTCATATTTATTAATTCTCTGTTTCGCCTAATTAATTTAACTAAGAGTTTCGGCTCGAACCCGTCTTATTCGCACGATCCGGAGAACTGTATCGAGCCAAAAAGGTTATAGTACATATCTTTTTTTGGATGTCAAATGCATAAAACACTCTAATATAATTCATGCAAACCTGTCTAACCTAACCTAATTTGTTATTGTTATTGTTAACTTTTCATGCGCGACTTTTGTGTCGTATATCTGTGTCTAAATTCTGGGTGAACTGCACAACCAATGTTGTTGAAATTTACAGGAAAAATCATGAACATGTAGATGGAGGAGTATCATTTGCGAATGTAATGCACTTGTAATTTGAAAGTTCCGTATACGAAAAATTAACTTTTTTACACCAGCGAATGCATACGATATAGTGGATGGTGATAGCGGTTATTCCTTATGACAAATTTTTACCTGATATTTATTATCTTCTAATTACCTAACTTTTCTTAAATCTCCACATACATACATCCTACTAAATGCAAATTCAGTCTTTGTTCTAATCTAATTTTATTTTTATTGAATTTTACTCCTAGAAATCACACATTTTTCATATCAACGTGTAAGACATATATTTTGTCAATCACGGTCTTATAAATTGCAATGTAAATTCTGTAACGGATAGAAATTTTTTGAATTTAATTATGGTGAAATCGAATTTCTTAACTCTAAGTAATTGTCTAAAATAAAGTTAAGTGAAAGGAATCATTTGATTAAAAGCAACATACTCTAAAAGAAAAGGTGTTGCAGGGAAAAACTGAAAAGTCAAGGAATCATGTTTGGCTTTCAGACACATGTGTGATGGTCTAGGGTTAACGTACTATGAAATATCTTAATATATAAAAGATAGTTGGGTTAGTTACACCATTTATAACTGAAGAACAGCTGGACCGATTTTTATGATCTTTGATTTGTTGGATTTGTCTCCGCCCCGAATAGCAGAATAACTATTAAAACATCGGAAACATTCACGAAAAAAAAAATTTATGAAGAACATTCATTTTCTCATACATTTTATATGGATGCATACAACGCCATGTTCATTTTTGTCAGTCTTTTTTTTCTGTCATGTATCAGATATACATATATTAAGATGCCGCGAAACTACCTTTAATTCAGCTAATAAGATAACATAACATTTGATTCTGAGGCGGTACGAAGTTTGCCGGGTCAGCTAGCTTATTATAAATATTTACAGGACGCAGCCATAGCGGAATAAACGAAGAGATCATCTGGATCAGCATCGGAATGGGAATTACAATAGCACTATTGATCACTATAGCACTGTGCTATATCGCACGTGAAAAGTGTCGGAAACGGCACGACAATTATTTCAATACCTGACATTCGCTTCTGCCGCTTCCATGGGCGGCGCCACTAATGCAGCCAGCAGAGATTCTTATCAGCCCAACACAATCCAACAGCAGTCCACGAGCGTACTATATAACTGTTTAACATCAATCTAATGAACAATGACATGTAAGTACAATGAGGGACGAAATCCATAATTACCCTCTATGATTTTTGTATTAAATTAATCAATAATTTGGAAATACAATTTCATGCCTCGTGCTTCGCAAGTTTTAACGTATACTTTTTTCAGAGCAGTGTGATTCCAATGCGACGATTCTATCACAGAATGAGATGACAAAATTATGGACCAAGCATGAAAAAGTACTCTTCATTCACTTCTAATATATGACAAATCCATACTAAGAGAAAAATAAAAATTGTGTCAACCACGCCATGAGGTTGCACGTTTAGTAGTTGTACTGACGACTTTTTGATAGAGGTAACTACACGTTTGCTGATCGAATTATACAATTTTTTATTGAGCTAAATATGTAATATGATTGTACATCAAGTGCGTATTAATGTGAGCTAAGAATATTACAACCAAGTGTATTACAATGAAATTTAGCTCGATACAAATCATAGTTGAGCCAAATTCCTCGATGATAATTGAATACAATACGATAGAGAGTTACAATAAACTTTTAAGGCGTCAGTGTTGGGATTTTGAAAAAAAATAAGAAATGGCTGAGATATAGCATTGTTTATACACTTTTTTAAGTTATACATCTTTTCACGAAAATTGGTGTAGTTCTGTCAGTTTTCAAAAAATAACAAATTTCCACACTTGCGCCGTTAAATAAGTTGTTAGAAACAGAAAAACTCTCTTATAGTTTTTTAATTCGAGTAACTCTACTCCGTGAACCTTACGACAACCACATGACAATGTAGTTTTGCATAAATTAATCTTAAAATTTTGGTACTAAAAATCTTATTTAAAATCTTTCTGTACTGCAGCTGTTTTTCATTGAATTATGGGTTTCAATAATTTCTGGGTTGATTTTAGTCCAAATACCAAAAGTACCTCATCTAATCTGAAACAAATATTTGCAAGATTTTAATGAGATTATATAACTATGTGAAAGAAATCTATATTGAACAATAAGTTTATATTATATATGAAACTCGATAAATAATATCTGTTTACTAATTGAGTCTCATCTTATTATTTTATAAAGAATGTCTAACCTCAAAATTATGATATGTTATGCCAAATACGATTATAGGTGGGTTTTTCTGCATGCGATACATTTCTAGATGGCTCCTTTATCCCTTTTGCTTCCTGTTCTGCGACTGTTCCGCTTTCTCTCTCTTTGCTCCTTTTGAGTATATGTAGCTATATTTTTGATGAAGCTGTAATAAATCATAATGTAGGCAGAAAATTATTATATAACTAATAAAGTGACTAATAAATTATAATGCACTGTACTACACTATTTTATACACTATAGCAAGATATGACCGACTCATTACAACACTTATCCCTATTATCACTATATCACAATATTCACATTGCACTATTTTCATATCATATTATTCTTAGACAATGATCGTTGGAACATCTTTGCTGTGCCTTCAACTTTCATAGCTTCTACAGAATCAGTGTGATTTCTGGTACAGTTTGGTTCATGTTCTTCAAACCAGTCATTTCCATGTTCTCCTTCTGCTACTCCATGATGTTTCTCTCACGTTGTACATTGAAAGCAGTACGATGAAAGGGCCTCCAGATCTAGCACTTTTCCTGTTTCTGCTCCAATAACAGTGCATACTCCATTTAGTGAACTAAATCCTCTTCGCTGCCAGGTACCATCACATTGAACTGTGATGTCTTGTATGACTTTTAACTTTAGTACTGCTTTGTGGTGCATTTTCGTCTTGTGGTGTGTCGTCAGTCACTTTGTTTCTTGTCGTCACTTTTTCTGCTTCTTTTTCGCATGATTTCTTCATCGAAGCTTCTGCGATAGCAGTTGTTGATTTGTAGCATCCTCTTCTTTATCTTCTTATATGTTGATAATTGCGCAGGTGGTGGCAAATCTGTGAATCCGCAAAATGTCTCCAAACTTTCTTGCTCACTACCAATACATCGCATAGCAATAACACTTCTTTGGTTCACTTCATAAATATTATTAAAATCACCAACCATTTCACAATTTGAAAAAGTGTTCTCATCTCCATAATTTTTACAAGTCACTATATTGTATTTACCCTCCAAACCCTGTAATTTCATTTCACGAACTGTAATTTTTCCACCACATCATTTACACGACACTATACTCTGAAGACTACCAAATAGTAATTTTATATCAAACAGATAATATCCCTTAAAATCACTGTTCGAATAGTCTGCCAAGTTCATTTTCCTAGCAGAAGCACTCAACAACTCAATGTCTTCTTGCTGCTTGGATGTGTTCGCGTTACATAGTCTTGATCGTTTACGTGCACGACCAACGGAACGCTTTCTGTCGGTACGCACATTACGATCAGTAGAATTCATTTTTCGGACACTTTTTATTAAAATCTATCACGAAAAAGAGATGATAATGATTATATCACTCAAACGCTTTAAAACATCAGCCGTATAATTAATGTTCACAAAATCACTATGAAGATTAGAAGAATACACGTGCACGCTCAAAGAATGCGGATGAACTCAACGTTGACGGGAACTAGAATTGAAATGGCAGAAAGAAGTAGTTGAGAGGCGAAAACATTTTGCATTAGATAAATTAATTATGTTATTTTTTTAAGATAGAGAACACTTCAAAGAATGGTAAATTACAATACAAAAATTTTTATTTTTTTTTATTTTAATGTGATTATGTCCCCTTAATTGTTAAATTAATAATATAACTAATCAAGGTTATCGTTTTAATATAAGTTCAGTCAATTCCATTAAAGAAAATTATGTTGACAACAGGGTACAATTGACTAAAAAAATGAAAGGAATTGAAGCAATCGAATTTGATTTTCATTTAATTAGTCGTAAATTATTTATCTAATTCAATTGCATTTCCAACAAATTACTCTACAGTTTATTTATACTAATACTACCGTTTGAAAAAAGATTTGAACATTTTTATTGCTGCAAATTGTTGCCGATTAAGAACTAACAAAATTTAGTTTGACTTTTTTGTACCAAATTATATAAGAAAGTTGACAAAGAAGATAATAATGAAAACAATCTGCAACAATCAACAATATTTGTCCAATCATTTAATTGTATAAACTACCTGTATTTTTTTATAATAAAATCTATCATTTAAAAATACAATTTGAGAAGCAATGTGACGTGAATAGTACCTGACGCTGTGTAAGACTGTAGTCTTAACATCTCGACATTTGTAAACGCCGTTTTTTAAATGCCTAATTGCATTTTTTTAAATATGCAATTACATCGATTCAATTTGACTGACAAGGAAACAGCACGAGTTGTCCCCCTCAGATTTTGATGAAACTTTGTAGAATTGTAGAGTGGGTCAGAATATTCGCATGTATTTTTTTGTTTTGGCGGAATCACACATTTAGGGAGTGAAATGCACCCTTGAAAATTCCTGATATTTTATATTTTCTATTAAAACTCATAAACAGGGCGAGATAGAAAAATAGTTTAAATTGCTAAATTATTGAATTTTTCGCGTATTATACATATATACGTATATTATACATATACACGTATATATATACGTGATGAGAACGATTGATAAATTACAAATTTGCGAATTATTTATTAAAAAATGTATTTTTTGCATATCTAAGGTTTTCGTTCGATTTGAATGTTACTTTGTAGATATGTAGAGCATGAAAAATTAGTTGTTACATGTTCTTTGGTTCGTCCGATATCTCGTGTTGAAGGGGTGAAAACCACATTTAACTTCTTCGCTGGTATTGCCGTTTAAACGCGTTTTATGATATCTGGCTTCTTGCGTGTTTCTGTAAATAGTCGAGTTTGTTACGTTCCGAGCGACGCGTGAGGCGCGATACCTTCATAACAAGTTGAACCTTGGCTGGTAGGCGTCGGGTTTATTGAGTATGATCTCCTTGGCGTCACACTTATCTTGTGGGTTCTAAATTTTACACTGATGGAATAAAATGGTTGGTGGTTGACTTCGCACACGTGCACACACTTGGGGGACTGATAGGCTTTGACACTATTCGGGCGGTTCTCCCGTTCTATGCGGTAGAGGGTCCCGGATAGAGAAATTAAACTTCTGCGACAATGACAATGATTCGGCGATGCACCTCAACATGCTACTCCTATTTCTAAAGATCATCACTCTTTAAAAATATTAATCTACCGTCGACATTTGTTTAAAAATTATTAGTTACTCGTATTGTTTGTTACTAGCGCACAAGCCGACTGGAGGCTCCGGCTCTACCCAGGGTCACCGGGACTTAGGCAGAGGGAGAGGAATCGCTGAGGTTGTCCTCCACGAACCATCCTTGGGGGCAAAATTGATGGTCCATGCGGATGTGATATCATATGCGCGTGTGATGGAATTCGCCCACGAAGTGTCACCGTTTATCCCCTTAATCCGCAAGACGAGGACAATGGGGCAGACATTTCGGATACCGCGATCAGGACGTAACAAACTATAATTGAATATTTACCAAAAAGAATATATCCCCAGAAGGGAAAAAGCACCCTCCAAAATAATAGATTTTTCGTCCTTTTTTTGTACTGTAACTGGCGAGAGGAGCGAGATTGGAAAAAGGTTTCAATAGCAAAAATATATATATATATTTTTCATGTACTATAGATTGTTACATGCCGAGACTGTGAAACAGCGATTGGCTATCTTTAGCGAGATGATTTTGGTTCAACAAGTAATTTGCTCGGGACGTCGAGCGGCAATAGTGTCGTGTGGCTGTTTAATGGTCTTCCTTCATCTTAGATCGAAGTTTCCAACCTTACGTCTGTGTAACAGCTGATGGTCACTGGGTCCAGGAACGGTTTAAGGGGGTGAAGTCAACCCCCAAAATTAGGAACCTTCAGGGCGAGTTTCAAAGTTTCGCATATTTCTAGTCGAGATATTTAAATGAAACAAATTGGAGGATAACGCTCATGGCGAATTATGAAAAATGCATCATTCGGTTCTGATGGGGTAAATTCCTTAAAATTTATAGGGGTTGAAAAGTTCAAAATTGTTACAAAAAAAACTATCGATTGGATTTTAATGAAATCAATTGCATTTTAAAGAGCTCAATAGAGTGGGAGATGATACAGGTCTTTGCTTTTTTTGAAAATACCTCGTTTAAGGGGTGATCTACCCCTATGTACATATGTGTGACCAATGTTCCATTAAGACTGCATTATATTGCTTTAATTTGCCTTTCCAATTGTTACAAAACTCTTGTTTGCATTGTTAACCGCTAAAGACTATATTTTAAAAGACCCTTGCTTGCATAATAACTATAGCACGCGCATAGCTCTTTAATAGTTCCATGGCCAGTTGGCTAAATTCGATCTGAAATTATAATTATTGCGATGTTATCACTATGCAGATATTTGCGCGAACTTGGGTTCAATGGGTATAAAAACCCGATGACACGGGGTAAAATCAGTTAGTCTTGCCCCGACTGTCCGACCAGGAATTGGTGAGTCGTTGACGTGGTTTAGCACCTCGCTTCAGCCTCCTAGCCTTCCTGCAGTAACACTAACGTTCCGCTGCGAGGAACGGTGGTAAGGACTTTCGGACGGTATTACTGGACAATTACTTCCGTAACCATGAAAACGAAGTTTGCGAAGTTGACGATGGGATCATGCCGCTCAGCGCCAAGGTAGCCCTAGGAACCTTTAATCCGAAACCCCTTAACCTTACTCCAGTGAAGTTCATATGGCGGATCCGACGACCAGATGCAACTCCTGAGAGTCCCTGTATCGAATCCTTCGCACGACTGTATGAGACAAGGGTCATCCCCTTTTGGACATACGGACGACCGGTTGTACAACGCTCCCCGATTCCTGATCAGTCGTTTGCTATCGACTCCTGCAGCCCTGAAAGAGCTGTATAGTCTGGAACTGGCGGCCCAGGGCTCGTCGAATTCACGGAAACCAAGAAGCGAACCGAGTAGAACGGAAAGGGTCCGAAAAAAGCTAATCGATCTATTCGGATCACCTTAATTATAGAATTCCTGTTCAAACGTTAACAAAAAGGGCTAGACAACCCCAGAATTGTTCATAATCCAAAATTGTTGTTAATTTAGAACAAGATAGTTTAATAGCATTTCTTACAACAACCACCCGCGATTTCTCGTATACTTATGGAGTTTTACGAAGTTGTATATTCTAAGAGTTTTGGAGGGTGCTGAAATCGATTGTGAATTAAAAATTTTTTAATTCAGAAAGGCAAACACTGTAAAATTGCAGTTTTGCAGTTGTTATTTTCTTGAAAATATTGTGGGTGATTGGAATAATAGGTGACTAAAATTGACACGAAATAACATTTCAAAAATGAAATATTTTTCGAGACGTAGAAGCATGCAAAATGTAAATATCTGACTTTGCCAAAGTTTTCATTTTATTTGTCCGCTAGAATTTGTTCATATACTTGTGCAACATATGCCGAAAATAAATGAGAGCTGTTGGTTTATAAGAATTTCAATTCACACTGAAAGCTGTTGTTATCAGTTTAGTTGGTGTACTCATCGCGTGCAGTAAACCTCTATTTGATTTTCGTGACGTTTAAGTGTAGTATTTATACTAATTCTTCAGTTATAAATTTATTATGCAAAAAACAATTGAAAATGCAGAAATCTTAAGAGAACAATCTGAATAATGTTTACACAATGTAAAGTAAAATATGCAAATATACGGTACATCGAATGTATATAATTCAGATCAAAGTAGTTTTCAATTAGAGATGCATTCTAGAAGAACTTTAGCAGTGGAAGGAGAAAAGCAGGTGGAATGTCTTGTACAGTCAGTTTCTTTTACCATCCACACTTATACCATTCAGTCGACTATATCAGAATACGAAAGGGTGATTTTTGTAAGAAATGCAACCAAAAGTTATTGAAAGGATTAAGTTCATCGATTAACACATAAAAAAAGCTTTGTAATAATTGAAAAGGCAAATTAAAGCAGTATAATGCAGTCTTAATAGGACATTGGTCACACATATTATACATAGGGGTAGTCCACCACTTAAATAAGGTTTTTCCAAAAACCGCAAAGACCTGTGTCTCCCACTGTTTAGAGCTCTTTCAAATGCAAATGGTTTTATTAAAATCCAATTGATAGTTTTTTATAACAATTTTGAACTTTTCAACCCCTATAAATTTTAAGAAATTTACCCCATCGGAACCGAACAAAATGCATTTTTCATAATTCACCATGAGCGTTATCTTCCAATTGATTTCCCTAGGGCGTCTATTGTAAAAATGGTTCGAGGATCGCACTCTGTGGATTTCCGAAAAAAAATTAAATAATTTATCATAAACACTGATGGTCTCAGGAATTAGGAGGAAACGCGGAAAATTCTCATTGGTCGTTCATTGGCGGCGAGACTAAGGATTATCGAACGTTACAATTTGTTCTTAGATGTCAGCATTCCGTAAGGCAAGAAATGGCCAAAGTCGTATATGCTGGGGTGCTGTGTGCGGAGTTCAATTACTCAGCACGTAACAACATTTGTGATGAGAATATGTAAAAAAAAAAAAATTCGTGCATTATTGCTTTAAAAAATTGAGGCCTAAATGAATTTCCGCCAAAGTTTAAAAATAATTTAAACTTTGCTTCATAAAACAAGATGTTACCTTTGAGGGATGAAAAAAGTTTTAGAAAATTCCACTTTTTTTGTTTTTAGCCGATACTCATGTACGAGATACGATAGAACACAATTCAAGTACCAAAAATATTTTTTTTAGTTACGCTACATTGATAATGTAAATGATAGAAAAATATATTTAGAACTTTATTTATTTAAAAATATTTTATCAGTTTGTGGAAACAAATATCTATATCTATCACATTTGCCAGCGCAACTAACAGAAACCAAGAGACGAATAAAACTAGAGATGGCCACTATCAAATACATACTGTTACGATCGCTGGATCCGGAACATCAAGCGATGTATAATAAATGGAATTTATAATAAAAGGGATGATTCGTTGGTTCGGTCTACTGAATTAACACGTCCACGTGTTAATACAAGGTCTATCAAGTTTTATGATTTAAGGTTGTGATAATCTCTCAAAATGTAACTTCGAGGATCAGGAAATATTCTATTTTTAAGTAATTCTTCAGTAGGTACATAAATCTTTCGGTAGTTCCGGAATATCTATGGAGATCAATTTCCACGGTAGGTATTGAATAGGATTATCTTGTTTAATAATCTGATATGTTGTCGCGTCTAGATCCTTCTGACTTGTTGATTTTATTTGTTTTTCAGTGCACGGTTTATTTAATTTTCTGAATACTTTACAGAATTGAACTTTCCTACCACTTCGTTTAGGCATAAGTCTGTACTTACTGAAATCCCGTATTCCTGGTATACTTAAATTTCTTTTGGTACATGATTGAATCTCAATTAGATCATTTGGGATGAATGACCAGTACGTCCAAGTTCTCATAACGTATGAGATGTTGATTGATGTTTCGATTTAATATCAATGATTTGGTAGGATAAGGTAGAAGCCCTATATTGAGCTTCAGTTCTATCCAGGAAGGTTTCGAATAAATTGTGAATATTCTGATTTTGGTAATTTGGATAAGTTTTAGAGGTTCTTGGTATATTTAATATGTAAATTATAAACTTCACTCACGACTCTAATGTAAACTTTAATTTTATCTTCAATTGTAAGATTTTAGTAATGTGTTTGACATACTTCGCAACTCTGATGTTGTTCCCTTAGTTTCCTAATCCACATCACCGCGAATATATCTTCTAACTCCTTTTTTATAGTCATAAAACTATTTTTTATTGGTCAATACGAATCCCCTTCCTCAAAGTTACAACTAACTATTTTCTAATAATCAATATACCAAGTCGTACTCTGTAATTTGAATCTCCTTGAATGTTATCCGAGAAGGTTTAGACTTATCCTTTTATTAATATCGATCAATGAAGATATAAATGATACAGTATTTAATGTCGTCAATATGTCATATAACGATGTATTAATAATGGATTTTATTATATTAAATGATTACAAAAATAACATTTTATTACTTGACTCTGAACAACTATAAGGCGTGGAACGTAAGACCTCCTCCCTTTAGAGCGGAAACTGCGCGATTTGCTCAGTTTTCGTCCAGATGGACATATATGACTTTAGGTTGTTCATTTGATTGTTGTTCTGATTGTTTTTTCAAATTTGGGTATAACAAATTTAATTATGTTTGTATTTGTAGTTGCGTTTGATTTGACGGTCGATGATGTTCTTTTAGATTCAATTGTACTGCTGATGATAGTCCTGTTTCCGAATTTCCATTCTCAGCTTCATCTGGGATTTTGGTATTTGCCGTTGGTCCTGACATACTGTATATCTGCGGTGTCCCAAATGCAATAAGAAGTTGGTTAAAGAGTCCCATATTGCTCCGATTAACCATAGGCTCCATCCGTATACTGTATGTGAAGCTACTCGATGAAGTACAGTATCTGCAACAAACTTCAAAAATTTCACTACCGTCCAAAGTCTTAACAACCCTGCACTAAATGTTCCAAACCCAGTAAAGCATCCCCAAGTTTTCTTCCATGTATCTTTTAGAATAACGTTAATTGTTTCTTCGTCTAAAAGATATCGATATTCCTTGTTCTTCCACAGTTTGCCCTGTAACTCTCCGAGCTATATTACTTAACACTGCAGGTTTTTCAGCAGGACACATTATATGTTTCCTCAATTTTTCCATTTCTTGATCTGAATAGATTCCGCTTGAACCTACGTCGATACTCTAATATTCCCAAGTGGGTTCTGTGTCTGGTTTTAATATCATTGGTTCCATAGCTCTTTGTAGATTTGAAGTCATTGTATACCAAATATTATTAATGTAGTACAAATGTACATACAATCAATCACTGTCCCCGTCCTTATTAACATATGAGTTCTTGGTGTGATAAAATATGAATCATTTCCTCTATAAGCCGTTAACTGTTAATAACATCTTTCGGTACGTCTAATTTTCACTTCGACAGGTTTACATTTAATCAAAAATATTACTTCTCCTCCTGAAACTATCATATATCCTGGTTTTTTCATATTAGTACTTGCAAACTCATCTGGTGAAGTTATTCCAATCATTAACGCATTAACGCATTCTAAAACTTGTCGTTGTAAAAAACATCGTTGTACCAACATAACGTAGTAACAGAGTCGAAAATTGTTGATTCATATGTTTTTTCATAAAAATGAATTTGGAGTTTACGTACGTGACAAAATCCAGAGTATATGTATCTAGTGGTCTGTTTCTTGCAAAAGTTCCATCCTTTCTGGTTTCTAATATGAACAGCTTTGAATGTTCTGTTTCAATTAAGGTATATCCACAAATTTTCCTTTCTCCTTTCTTTGCTAGAGCGAATGTAAAATGATCCATGGTCTAACATGTAAATTTCTTGTGATGACTTTTGAGTTACTGAATTGTTTTCATATATGTGTGAGGCTTTTTCTGCAAATAATACTCTATAATGCGAATATTGACAATCATTTTGATGCGATGACATCCAAAATGAATTTCCTTTATCTAAATCCATACGAGACCCTTCATTCAAGTGACATGTTAACCCTGAAGGTATACCAATTTGATTTCATTTAAATGAACTACAGCATTAAAATTATATACTGAAATTTTAACATTTGCTTGAACAATTACATCGGACCATGAGCCATAAGGATCTGAATACTGTACTCCTCTACAACTTCTATCATTTTCTATTTTTCCTGCAAAAGTTATTGGGTAATGTGATGTGGCATTTAATAGTAAATCGACAATTATATTTCTTGGTGTCATTTGTATAGTTCTTGTATTATGAATTTTTTGACATTGCTCTCTAGTTGTTCCTTGAACAGATTCTCTTCTCCCATTATTCACGACCGAAGTATGAGAATGCATTCCGCAGTAATAAATTGTTCGATCAATTTCGATTTTGCATTGCAATACTTCAGTTGACGTAAAATCCGTTAATTGTAATACAGTAAGACCTCGATCATCCGAACCCTCAATTATCCGAACGTTGGCGCGAAAAATACATTGTTGCTCGCTGCTACCGCCGTGGGCAACAATGTATCTTTGCGAGAACCGCGCGTATTCACCGGCGCGCAACGAGTGTGTTGAAGCACGCTTTGTTTCTTCGAGCGTTAATCCGCTTGCGGAGATTCCTCGTGCAGTCTTAATATATTTCGCGAAGCGCGCAGATAGTAATGTGAATGCCGAATTGTCCTTTCGTAATTATAATTTCGTTTGTTACTTGATTTGTGCCATGGCTTCAATGTCGAGTCCATCGACTTCCAAGCGGAAGCGTAATGTTTTTACGGTGGAAAAAAAACTGGAAATCCTATCAAAGTTAGATAAGGGCGAAACGAACGCATCTCTAGCACTCCTTTATGGTGTCGGAAAAGCAACGATCACCGATATAAAAAAAAATCGAGACGCTCTCACAACATTTGCGTCTACGATGAATAGTGGTGACGGAGTGAAGAAAAGAAAAGTGATGAAAAATGCGAAAGATCAAGAACTGGATGATGCTGTTTCAACGTAGTTCATACAAAGACGAAACTTGGGAGAACCGATTTCTGGCCCACTCTTATACGAGAAATCTCTCGAGTTAAATAAAAAACTCGGTGGATCAGAAGATTTCAAGGCCAGCGCTGGTTGGCTTCACAATTTCACGTCGCGGCGTGGAATACGTGAACTACAAATTCAAGGCGAATCATTATCGGCGAATTGCAATGCGGCTGAAGAGTTCAAGAAGACATTTCAGTCGTTTCTGGAAGAAGAAGGGCTTCATCGCGACGATGTCTACAATGCAGACGATACCAGTCTCAACTGGAAATCGCTGCCAAGGAAGTCGCTTGCATCTCGCCAAGAATCTGCCGCACGGGGTTTCAAAGTATCCAAAGAAAGAGTCACAGCTATGACGTGCGCTAATGCCGCTGGGACTCATAGTTTGCCACTGCTGCTAATTGGGAAATCCAAGAAACCGCGGTGTTTCAAGAACGTCACAAACTTACCTGTGACCAACAATCCGCAACAGAGCGCCTAGATGGACGCGAAATTATTCGTCGAATGGTATACGAACGATTTTATAAAAACCGTGAAGAAGTGGCGACAGGTTAATAGAAAAACTGGTAAAGTGCTGCTTCTCTTAGATAATGCACCGTCACACCCATCCGCCGAAGCTCTAAATTCGTTCGTTCCGGATTTTCAAATGATGTATTTTCCGCCAAATGTTACGTCTTTGATCCAACCTATGGACCAGGGTGTCATCGAAAAACTGAAAAGAATGTACCGGAAGCAAGTTCTGAGACGACTTCTGTTAGACGATGGCACTGAAGGTAGCGTCGTTGCATTCTCGAACGCACTAAACCTGAAGCATTGCTGCTACATGATAGCGGATGCGTGGGATTCTTTGACCGAGGACAATCTACGAAATGCTTGGAAGAAATTGTGGATCCTTCCTGAAGAGCCGGAAGTTGAAGAAGAGAGTGTTAACTCGGAGAAAAACGATCTCAACGAATTTGTTGACTTATTCAGCAGTATTCCGGGATTTACGGACTGTGATAAAGACGATGCCGTGGATTGGTTAAACCACGACGCTAATGATCCTGGGTATCAAATTTTAGATGATGATAAAATTGTTTCATCAATAAAAAATCAAGATGACGATCACGACAACGACAGCAGTAGCGACGAAAGCGTGGAAGCACCGAAGAAACCTTCGCATGCGGAGGCATTTGCCGCTTTTGAGACGGATCTCGAATGGTTCGAGGGACAGGAAGAAGTTGCCCGACGCAACTTCTTCTTCTCAAGCGGCTACGAGACTTAGCCGCTCAAAAACGTCTTAAAGCCGTTCGTCAACTAACAATTGACGATTTTATAAAAAAGATGTAAAAAAAAAGCAATCGACTTTTTTCAAGTGTTTAAAATACATATATATTTATATGTTTAAACGTTATAACGTAAATATATGTCGAACTTTAATATATGTATATCTCCTGCTTTTATGTAAAAAGGTGTTGATTATGATCCCGTTCCTAAAAAAACCAGGTTTCGATTATCCGAATTTTTGATTATCCGAACTAGTCTTGGTCCCAATTGGCTCGGATAATCGAGGTTCTACTGTAATTGTATATCGATCTTTTCCACATTGCGACAATGACCATGATCCATTTTATCTTCTTCATTTTAATCAATAATTCAATCCTATAAACAAACATCTATTTTTAATTATTGAGACTAATGTAATATATTCTTATGTACAGTGTAATGTAGGCGTGATTGGTACTGAAACGCATCGTGAAATTTGTTTATTTCTCCTCGGAGATGTAAGGTTCGAGCACGTTTGTATTAACGGTGACACGATACGTACCGTTGTACTTCAAATTAATGTCGCACAACCGTTCTTGTACATAAAAAGAATGAAAGTCTGCGGATCTAACGAACTTGATATATTTAAAATATCATTAAAATATAAAAATAATGATACATAACAAAAATGATATTCTAAGTTTGACCGGAGGAAAATTTCTTGGTTGCTTGTAGACAATTAGATGTGACTGGTGCGCGATTCGAGGGAATACTGACTCTCTCGAGAAAACTAAAGGAATCCTTGAGCGTGCAGTGCCTCTGGTGGTTGTCCTTTTGGTAGGGCATTCTGTGATTCGATTGGTTCCCCCTTTCTAACCAACTGCCAATGAGTGTTCTTTTCGTCGAAGTAAAAGGGATCCTCACCGTTGATCCCTTTCTCTGGACGAACAATTAGAACCTTTATTCGTTCATCACAATGTTGCCACTTTTAAATAATATTGGACGACTAAATGAACGTCTGTAAATGTACTCGATGAATTTTTAAATATGCTACCGTCAAGCGAGACGCACCAATGATAGTATTCAAGCTATACTAATATGCATTTCCACATTCTCTATTGAAATGTGAATCTTCTTATCAACTCTGTTATATCAAATTTTTTATTTCCCTTTCCTTCTACCTGTCTTTAAGGTAACCTCCTCGATTCCTGTTCATTAGATGTTCAATATTGAAACGTATTCCATGAATTAGAAGTGATCGTATAGTGATTATAATGATTAATTTTTTATTATTCATTTTTAATTATTTTCTTGAATTACGACCGAAAGAACCTAAAGCACCACCTGCAGTGAATGGACAAAATCCTCCTAGGGGTAACGTACCTCCTAAGTTTCAATTTATGTGTCATATAGGACATTTTTATTTATTTTTTATAAAATTTACTTTTATTCTCTCTAAAGGAATTCTTCGAATCTCTTCCTGATCATTTAATTGATCATGAAGAAACCATTGACCTGCTAGAAGAATGGCTTCAACTCCCCGTGGCACAAATATCACGAATCCTCAGCCATGTAAATATTGGTGTGGTGAGAGGGGTACTCTCTACTTCTTTTATCCGGGGGTTGGAGAAAATGTCTACTTTGTGTCTTTCGGAACTCGAGCGAGACCTGCTGTCCTCGTTGGAGATATTCAACGATTGAGGCGATTATTCTGGCGACGAGATCCTCTTGCCCCTTTTAGGCGACCACATAATCCTCCTTCTCCCCTTTCTGACCGGCAAAACAATAATATACCGCGTTAGATTAATTAATAATACAATATCTACAGATCAATATCTATATATATAATATCATATATATAATTTTCACAATCTTATTTTAATTATTCATTTATTTCTTGTTCCCAGTATCGATTGTCATTAATTATTCCTTCCCACTCCTCTCTTAATTCCAGTTCTTCTTTTACCAATTCTTTATTTAGAAATAAAGATCATATATCTCGTGGTGAATCATCACAATTTTCTCACCGCAAATCTTCCAACTCCTTCCTCATACGTGTTTGATATACTCTTTTTCGTAATTATCTTTCCAATTTCCATATTTCTCGCAATTGTTCTCGTAGATCGAATATCTCTTAAACTAATTGTTCCCACATTTCATCTTGTTCGATTAGATCCCAGTGAGAAAATTCGTGAAGTTCGAAATATCCCGTTGTTTCCTATTAAATAAAATTACAAAATTAGTTTTCTGATGACTCGAGAAAGGGTTTATTTAACTAATCTGACTCTCTTTGATTAGGTTTGAATGAACAATTTTCGTTTTCTTTTTGAGATATCTTAAGTTTGACATTATCATTTTCATATACTTTCATAATTTCGTATAATCCTATATATTGATTATTGTATTTCCTTATAACAGTTCCTCTTAACTAACAATAAAACACGAATTGCCCGGATATGACCTTCTTTGGATTTATTTTGCAATAATACTCTTAGATTTCCTTTTAGCTTTTCCCAAATTTTCTCTAGCTATTTTCCGTACTTGATCTAGGTCGTCCATCAATTTTTCTAGGTATTCGTCATACGTTTTTCCTAATTGTTCTGATGATAGACTCGACGGGATCCTTGCTAATTTTCCGTAGATAAGTTTAAATCAAGTGAAACCCGTAGCTTAATGAATACTAGTATTATAAAACAACATAGCCATTTCTAACTATATATTGTATCCCAGTTTTCTTTTTCGTTCACATAATGTTTTAGATATTCGGCTAATACGTAATGAGAACTTTCTGAAGATATGTTTGATTGAGGATGAAATGCTGTTGTTTTGGGTTGTTTTATACGGAATCTTCCAGTTAATTCTCGCATGACTGAACTAATAAAATTTCGACCTTGATCTGTAAGAACTGTTCGAAGCGATCCGAATTCACAAATACAATGTTTGACGAAAGCTTCAGCTACGGTTATAGCATCCATTTCTTCTAAAGGTACTGCTTACGAAATATCTTGATAGAACGTCTTGTATAGTCAGAACGTAACGAACGTACTTTCTCATGTTATGAAACCATTTTTCTTTTCTTTAAGGATATTCATTGAAGTGGTTTGATTGTTATCAATTTCTTTTAATAATTGTTCGAGTAATTTATAAACTTCTTCGGGTTTTGGATACTTGTGTGATAATATCATACTAAGTTGAATTCGTCCTTTGAACTCATGTTTATAAATTTTACCGGCGTTGGCCCTGTTAACAATCTTCCTTCTTCTGCCATTGAACTTCCACCGCCTCCTATTACTTTTCCAGCAGTGTCTACAAAATATGCTATTCTATCTCTTCCATAGATAATATTATTTCTCAAGACTATCACCTTGACTAAATTTTCTTGTTCTTCTATTTCTTCTTTGTCGTCTGACTGTATGGATCCTATAAAAATAGTTTCTTCTAGTGATATACATACCATCTTCTGCTGCATCTATTTCCTTACTCTCTTTACTATCAAGCGATATATCTTTTTCGAACTTCGTACTTCATTTTCAACTGTGAGTTTATTGAATACTTTAGATGATTTAGAATGATTGTGATTTTGACGTTTGAATTGATCTTGAAAACTCTTTTGGTTAGGGGTCGCTTTAGATTTATCAGATTCAGTGGATTCAATGGATATGGTAGATTTAGCAGATTTAGTGTAATAGCAAACATTTGTTGGTGCGTCTCATGAAACATATTCAAAAATCCATCGAGTACATTTACAAACGTTCATTTAGTCGTCCAATAATATTTAAAAATAACAACATTGTAATAAACAGTTAGGTTTAATCGTTCCAATTGTTCGTCCAGGCACAGGGATTAACGGTGAGGTATGAAAACGCTTAACTGGCCGCCAGATGTTTTATTCCTTGCGTTCACAAATGGTCACCAAATGTTTTATTGCCTATGCGCGTTTCTTTCCGATGGCACTCGGTTTTTCCAAATTAGAGAAAACGTATCTCCCAGAATCCCTTCTACTTCGACGAAAAGAACAATCATTGGCAATTGGTTAAAAAAAAAGAGCTAATCGAATCGCAGAATGCCCTGCCAAAAGGACAACCTCCAGAGTTGGCTCCCCAATGATTCCATCCTGTACTATCGAAAAATCATCTCCTACAATGTGAAAACTTGTTTTGAATTCTTTTACGTGAATTATGATTTCTCCTTGAGTCTCTACGTAATTTATCGGCCTATAGCGATCTTATCCTCCTTGTCGAAAGTACTAGAACAAACTGTAGCTAGTCAGGTCACAAAGTACCTGGAAGACAATCAAATGTTCGACCAATTTCAATCAGCCTACAGAAAAGGTTATAGTTCACAGAGTGCATTACTCCGGATTACAGACGACTTCAGGGCGGCGGCTGACAAGAGAAAAATAACTATCTTAGTCTCATTCGACTTCTCAAAAGCATTCAATCGAATCAGGCATGATATCCTCATAGCCAAACTGAGATCACTAAATTTGGCGCACGGAACGCTAAAATGGTTTTGCTCTTACCTATCGAATAGAAAACAAGCTGTCACTGAAGGAAATGATGAGTCGGGCTGGACCCAAATGGCTTGCGGGGTATCCCAAGGATCTGTGCTCGGACCCTTTCTCTTCATAATCTATTTAATAGACTTTCACTCCAACCTTCAATATTGCAAATAAAACTACTTTGCAGATGATCTTCAAATACATAGTACTATTTTTGTGACCCTCGCGGCTTACATGAAGAAATCCAAAGAATAAACTCAGACATCCAAACAATCAGGCTATGGGCAACTGGAAATGGATTGATCCTCAATCCAAAGAAAATAAAATCTATCATTATCGGTACAACTCGATATCTGAATCAGACACACATTGATACTGCCCCGAAACCTATTGTAGGCCAAATTGAAGTTCCGTATGAACAGGAAATTAAAATCCTCGGAGTTACCATTGCCTCAAACCTCTCATGGAATAGCCAGACCAAAAACACCCGTAGGAAAATCTATGCTAAAATCTATCAGTTAAAATTAAGGCGAAACCTTTTACCCCGCTCCATTCGTATCATGCTAGTATCAGCACTTATTCACCCGCTAATAGATTACTGCTGCCTAGTCACACGTGACTTAACAGAAGAGCAACAACAAAAGCTACAAAGAGCCCTAAATACAGGAATTCGCCTCATCTTCAATGCCAAAGCTTGGGAGCATATCACTCCATACTTTAATAAATTAAAATGGCTCAAAGTAACATCACGGCGGCAATACATCCTGGGATAATATGTCTACAGTATCCTCCATATTAAACGTCCCGACTATCTTTTTCACCTCTTTGGTGGAATGGTGTGGATCTACCAAGACAAGAGATACGCGAACTAAGTCGGATGACGTGGTGGTACCGAAATGCAGATTAGAACTTTACAAAAAATTGTTTCGTCCCTCAGGAGTTTGTTTCTGGAACTCCCTACCCGCTCCAGTCAGATCTGTTTCCACTATCTCGGCCTTCAAATCAAATCTTTATTCATACCTCCTAGGAAAACAAGCCTCCGGAGAACTAGTTCTCAACCAATTGTAGCTGCCAAAATTCATATACGCCAGGAATCTTTTGAATCTATCGGTTTCTTTTTACTTCCCCGAAAAATTGGTGTACCTAGTTTAAGTTAATTTAAGATAAACTAGTTCATAATTGTAATGTACACTTATAATCATCTAAGTTTCAATCTATCAATTATTGTAAGAAATGATGTCACGTAATGAAGGACCGGTGCTATTCGGGGATATGTATCCCAGAGCGCATAATAAAGATATGCATTCATTCATTCATTCAGATAATTTGGAATACCTTTAAAATAATATGATTTGCTGTCTAGTATTGGTGTTCCTGGTTTAACACAATTTTTCTTAATGATATTTAATTCTACTCCCGTCTCTATCATTATAGTAGGCGAACCAATTATTTCAAGGGAATGTGATCTTATTGTTGGTCTTCGGGAAGCATCTCCGTATCGAATTATTGCGACTCCTCGTGAATAGATATTGGGCGTATTGTTTTCGTCTTCGTCTGACGCCCGTCAGTTGAAGACTTTGTTCGTTTCCTGGGACATTTCCGGATGTTTTAGACATTGTTTTTTCTTTAAGAGAATTATTATAGGCTCCTTTTCGACATTCTTGTACCGTATGACCAACATTCTTACAATATCGACAAACCACTTGTTCTTTGTTCGAATTTAATGGTGAAGTGGATCCGGTTTTTGTATTTTGGTTATTCTAAAAAGCTTTTACGTTTTCGTTTGAAACAACCTTCTATTTTATGTCCTAATTTTTTGCAAAAGGTACATACATTCAATGCTAGTTCGGATAGACGTAACTTTATGTTCTTTTGGATTATTTTGTTTATTATCGTTAGATGGGGTTTGTTACCTTTTTCGAGTTGTACGTAATATTGCGTTCTTCTGTCGGCTTGTTTAACAGCCAGAATTGCTTTTGATAATATGTCAAGAGGATGTGGTGTATGGTATTCTAACGAATCCCAGAGAACTCCGATAATCCAACAAACAAAAAAAATCCTTTGGGCCGCATCGGGTCGAGGGGTCTGCTTCTCCGGCTGGTGCCACTTTCTGGCGTCACTTCCGTTACTCCGCCAATCACCGCACTCATCCGCGCAGTCACCCCTATCCCTTAGCCCCTCAAAAAAAAACAAAATCGAAATCGAGTCCGGAGACGCAGCTGTAGTCAAAATCGCCAGAGAGATCCACAAAAAAACAAAGCCGAGTCGTTATCCAAATCAGAAGAAAAACTATCAGTCGCCTTTGCCGTCACACGTGCTTATTAGCCGGTTACCGGAAAGAAACTGACTTCGGTTAATCCGAAGATTACCAAAGTTATTTGTCATCGGTTCGCCGAATTGTGCCGAAGGAATTCCCGCTTCCCGGGAATTCCGTTCCCCTCGCTCCTCAACGTCCAGCGGGTGATCAAAACAAAAATACCCCTCCTCATCGGCCTCATCGGCGTTGGCCATTATGCTTCTCTGCCTCGCAACTCGATCCCCCCTTCCGCCACCGGCAGCCGGACCCCCTCCTGACCTGATTTTGCGGCCCTCCGGCGCGGACCCGTGGTATTTCCCTTAAAATAACGCGGCGCGCTCGAACCGAGCTGGTGACGTCACATCACACTTCATAGATGATCATTCTTCTAGCTTCGCCTCTAAGTTTATTTTTGAGTAATCTAACCAATAGTGATATTACGGTTGGTGATACTAATTCTTTTGCATTTTTGCAAGGTAGAATAAAGGTATGAACAGAAATGTTTGAGCCATCGAAAGTTGGTACCCCTTCTAATGTGTCTTTCAATGAAGAATGTGGTAAATAGATGGAGGTTGTTGATGATTGTGGTTGAGGTGTTAATATGTTTGATATAGATGGTACAATTGAGGGTTGTTGATCTTGCGATATTGTTATATTGATTAATTCTGTTTCTGTTTCTGTTAAAGTTTGGATTTTTCGTAAATTTCGTGTATAGGCTCTAGTGACAGGTCTTGACATAACACTTCGAACTCACCAAACCATCCCACCGTTGCCACTAAATTTAATGTTACAATCGCTGGATCCGGAAAATCAAGCAATATACATAAATGGAATTTATAATAAAAGGGATTGGTTCGGTCTACTGAATCAGCACGTCCACATGTTAATATAAGGCCTATCGAGTGTTATGATTTAAGGTTGTGATAATCATAGCGTGATAATTACAATACATAGAATGTGTATATTAACGCTTTGCACGTCGACCCCACAATAATGCGGGATTTTCAGCCTAAAACGAAACACACACAATTTTCTGGAAACAATCAGAACAAGAGTCACTCTGCAAAAATGTATTCAGAAGTCAGTATCTGTTTAGCGGGTTTGTGGTTTCGATTGAAAAGTATAATAAGTTTTATTATTATGTGCCTTTTTACACATATAATATGTGTGAATATGTATTTTAATTAGGATGATCTTACACTAGCCAAGATGAAAAAATTTCTTGACATAATTATAATAATGGGTCAGGTAACGAAAGATACAAGAGAAAATTATTGATCCTCGGAATATCATACTAATACACTATCGTTCTTGTCATGTAAGAGATTTCGCCAGATTTGGAATACGTGGCATTTTACGAATAATCAGACATCAACCGGTTCTAACAAGCTCGGAAAGATTCAGCCTATCCTAAGTTACTTATTAGATCAATTTAAATCAACAGACTCGGTAGAATCTCGCGCCAAGTACGTATAGCGTAGGCGACGGCGAAACGGCCAGAATTAATATACATGCGAGTACATGCGAGGGAGCGACAATTTCATAAAAGAAAAGTTGTTTTCTCAAAATTAGTCCAGTTTTTGCAAAATCCAATGCACAATTTCTATTCTAGAGATAAATCTCTTCCATGTAAGTTAAGGATCAAGTCAATCGGTCCACTGGTTCATGAGATACCCGTAAAAGAATATTTGAACTGCTCAGTTTCATTTCACTCGATTTTTACACTGCTCATGTACACAACACAATGAAACGCATTTTATGCGTCAAGCTACCGTTCACACCAAATTCTCAATCAGCATAAGACTACCTTCACAACAGTATAGAATCAGCTCACACATCGAGCTTGATTGGCATTCGAGTGCAGCGCATGCGTGTGTGTGTGTGTCCTATGCTTGATGTAGTTACCTGTGGCTTAAGTGTCGGACATGGAAGTCCAGGGTGTCTCGTTGTTCCTTTCCGTAGTTTCTTGTGTCTAGATGTTGAACGCGGAAGTCCAGAGGCCTTTCAGAAGTTTATCTATTTGTATTGAAATACGTGCTTACATGTAAAAAACTGTTTTCCTCTTTCTCTATCGAAGTACGATGTGATTTTACTTGATCTATTTCAGCTGCATTTTTCGCAGTAGAATTTTCTTCCCAACAGACAATATATTAATTATATGTAATATCGCCTGATTCAACATTTGTCAAAGATAATGAAGGATCATAATTTGTTAAAGATTAATGCTAATGAAGGTTGATATATGATTATTATAAATTTTATACAAAACAGTTTACAAAAATAAATGAAATACCGGTAAAAACATCTCCAATGTAAAAAAAGACGCCAAGTACGTGTAGCGGTTTCAGGTAATTCACAAAAAGCTGTGAAATCAGTATTGGGTGGCAAGTATGATTCCATGAAATACATACCACCTTGCACCATAAGTATGTTAAGTGGTTATTTGTTCATGTAAATATACGTTATTTAATTCTATTGCAATTTAACATATTAATCCTCTATTGCACAACTATTATTATCAGTGAAGCATTTCTTATAGAGTAGGTACTACTTGGCGGGGCCGTGCCTCAAGAATTTTAATGAACAACAATATTGAAATGAAAATTAAGAGAAATATACATCGCATTGCGTTATACATATACAGAATGGGAGCAGTAGAACAACTTTATGGTACGGTCAAAGTATGGTATACAATATGTTTAGTCGGATTGAACATAAGTAAAACCACTTTGAGCCTTTTTAATAATCTTTATTTAATAAAATACGAAGAGCGTGAAAAAGAACGTGCGCTCTCATGGCCAGTTATCGCCATCTTGGTTTTTAATAAACATCAGCGCCTTCTGCGGCCGCTTACATCTACTACTTCCCCTTCTTACCGCCTAATACAATCGGGCCTGAATACATTGCTGAAAAACGACGTGAATGGCACGTACACAATACATTGGATTTATATAATAGGATACCATTTTTAAAAAACGATTTATATATATGAACGTATCGAATATATTCTGGGGTACCTTATTCTGTTTTGAACTTGTCACTCTAGAGTGCCTACAGCCTTTCATACAGTCTGAAAGTAAATTTGGACGATTTTCAGCACGGCCTCACCAAGAAACTCGATAAGAAATTCTTCACCGATAATAATAATTGTGCAATAGATGATTAATACGTTAAATTTTATGTATTGCAATAGAATTATATAAAGTATATTTACATGAACAAATAACCATTTAATATAGCGTTGTATAACCCTCCGAATTATTTTTTTTTTTCAGTTTTCTATGAACGTGACCAACCCCTATCCCTAGCACTTATTTCAGTCTTCCTAAGATCCATTATCCTAGAAATATCCGTTAATCCTTAAAAACCACATCCAAATCATAGGAACGCAGAATAGGCCTTTCCCATCATATAACTAAAGTAATGTACAATTTCAAAACCAAAAGCATTTTCCCTCTCCACATTTCACGACTTTCTTAAAAACCATCCTGAACATATCTTAGACACAGAGTTAGATAGAAACCAGCGAGGCGTACAGCTTTCAGAGGTCACGAGTAGTGTCAGGAACACAGAAATTCCCAACACGGGTCAAGTTAATAAAAAATATTAAAACTGTGATTCGTCGTTTGATTTGGGAATCCAACAATAGTTATGGTGCAAAGCGGTACATTTTCCATAAAATCATATTTGGCACCCAATACTGATTTCATAGCTTTCTGTGATCTGTTGGGATCCAAGTAGTATATGTACGGTCCTGGACCTCGCTAGCACTACTACGCGCTCTCCCACTCGAGTCGCTTGTCGAGAAAAACAAAAATTTAGTTTTGTCGACTCGAGGGCTGAAGCACGTCGCACTTCACGCGTCTCGACCAAAAATAGCAATAAAGTAATAATTTCGCTTTATTATTCTTGTCACCTTATTCATCCCAGAACATTAATTCCATTAAAATAAGTGGTCCAGAACCTAAAACTTCTGCCACTACTAAAGACAACGGTTCACGTGCATATGCAAGCAACACACAAGGGCACGTCTGCAATCGATCCAACATGTTCGAAGTACCTAAAACCGTTATACGTACTTGGCGTCTTTTTTTACATCGGAGATGTTTTCGCCGGTTCGCTATATGTTCGGGGTTGATCGACGCGATACCCTGCGTTTACACAAGCTTCTTGCTGGAATTCTAAGTTCCAGTTATACTGTACTGAGCATGTCGTTCCTTTTTCCCGAAACTATTACTAACGGCGAGTGATCCGAGAGTAATGATAGGAAAAATTGAGAGGAAAAAGGGATTTACACATTTAGCAACTCACTATGATTTTGTATGATATTAAGGTGATGAAATATATTGATGAACGTGTTAAAGAAATTATTAAGAAATAATAAATATAAGGAACGTGTGATTATTAAGTGTAGCTCGGTTCAAAGACCAAGCAGCAGGTCTTGTCTGCGTCGTGACTAGAAGTTAACTGTTGGTTTTCTTAAAATATTTGGATGTTATGCCATGTTCTCTTAGGGGGGGAGAGGTATGGTGTACCCATGCGATTCGTAGAAGTTTTTAGCTGTATTTTTCCCAGACAAAGTAGAAATTAGGTGGTCTGTAAAATAGGCTCCAAGACCCTTAGATACCTTTTTCAAGTGAGATTGATTGTTTTCAAGAGAAAGTTCGAAATGTTATTAGTGTCTTATGTTGCCTATATGGTATCGAGTGTCATAAGAACCTGGCCCATGCTCTGGGTGAAGAAACTCTGTTTTATTGCAGATTCCTAAGACACCCTCTTTGGTGTTGGAGACTGAACAGATTGAGAACCACCGATTTCAACAATAACCAATATAACAAGTAGCCCTTTATTCGGGACTTATAAGAGTTGTAACAAAATTAACAAAGTAACGAAATAATGGAACAATTTCGGAATTAGGAAGAAAATAAATATCATACGATACGAGGTTCTCTACGGGACACAGAAACAAAGTTAAAGTATTCGATACTGTCCTCACGCTCGCAGTAAATAAATTGCGAGCGATACTAAGCTACTCGCGCGAAGGTTAATAATACCTACGTCTCGAAAAGGACGTCGTTAAGTACGCAACTAGGGCGAGTACCGACACGATTCAAGTCGAGTGGCGGATCAGAATATCGAAGTAACAAATATAATATTCAACGTAAGAAGAGTAGATACAGATGCATTAATACAAGATAAATAATATAGTATGATAGAGACTGGAGGACAGATAGTAACTTGACCAACACAAATAATTAAAGTGATATTCAAGACACACGGGACTCAGAAATCTCGCGGTAATGCAAAAGAAAGAACAAATAAGTTTAGAGAATACTCGTAAAATGGTCAGCTCTTAGAATTAGGTCTTAATGGCAATACAATTTACGGAACACGAGAAACGCGATCCGTAGATTTTCTAATGATTCTCCAGGGTCACCGAGATTATTACAAAAGAACAAATTGAATATAATAGAAACATTTACAATAAATAATAAAGTTCACGCAATAGACACGGAATCTTTTCCTTCTAGGTATTACGCGATCTTCTCCTGGGCCAAAGCCGGGAGGAAAGAGACAACGAGAGAAAGATTTACAATTAAACGATACTCGCGTTAACGAAAAAGATTTCGTCCTTTTGACGACGAGACGCTTACCATGGACGATACAATTATAAAACATACATACAACTACTCTTACTGAATCGCACGGGCCAACACGGCAAACAAAACGAGAAGGCCACTGAAGGGAAGTTCTTCGAGACTCGGGGCCAGCGTCCACTCCGTCGCCCCCGCATGGCCCTCCTGGGCCAATCGTCAGGTCGAAATTAATCGCCAATCGTAGGCCCTCGCGTTAATTTTTAAACATGCCGCTGGACTCAATTTCTCCTTAGACAATTTTATCGGTAATCTTATCACCTTAACCCTACGAGAAGGCCGTGGTATAAGACAATGTCTATGATCAGAGCCTCCTTATATTCGATACAATCCAATGATCTGGAGGACGGGTCCGTTAGTTCGTTGTAAATCCTAGTCCTCGCGACGGATCCTGTTCGCGGGACTCGGAACTTCGAGATGTCATAACTCGTTACCATGACTAGGGTTATCCGGGTCTGTTGTCCGGTGATGATCTTCGTCCGGACTCCTGTCAGGACGGTCAGGCGATGGAGGGTTGCCACCCCTCACACCTGGACAGCTTTCAGAGCTTTCCTTCCCCTTCGATACCAGTGACGCTCTCTTCGCGGGGCGTCGGTATCGGCGATACTGCGAGATCGGGATGGTCCAGGGCGATGTCTTCTGCTGCAATGGCTCTCTACTTCATTCGGGAGCCGTCAATTGCGGGTTGGAGGCGCCTGGTGGTGAGATACGCCTCCACGTCCTCTCGCGGGACTGATGGCGGCTTCCTTCCTGTGAGACTGCGGCTGATGGTCTACTGGTGGCGTGGCTGCTCGTTGTTCCCTCGGTGAGATGGTGATGTAGATGGTGGCCGGATACGAGACGCATGAAATAGTTGTACGGAACGAAAATAATTAATCTTAAGCTATTAGGATACGACCTTGGACCCTGGAGTTCTTGGTCGGTACTTTTTGGGACTTTTCCGAGGGACGGTAATGCGTCCCGCAATCGAAGCACAACAGTTTTATACTCGGGAATTTGTGATGCGGTATTTTAACGTCACAATACATATGTATACATTGCTCTACATTATGATCACGAGTCAAAATTCAAGTGTTTTTTTATATGTATATTCTGGTAAATGATATATATTAAAAAATAGAGATTATATATAGTAGTACTTAATAGGACTATTCCATAATTTATATAACCGAACTTATTAGTACTATTGTCAATCGTATAATAAATACGTATAACACACAGCACGAAATGTAAGTTGCAAATGGATATAGATTTTGTGCATACAAAGATGCTTTGAATTGTGCTATTGTTTAATAATATTTCTCTGATAAAAACCATCAGCAAAATTCTATGAAATCTTATATAATGTAACGAAATTGGACGATAAATATGTATATTGAATATTATTGAAACTAGTCATTCTGTTTATGGTTTTGTCCAATGTCCACTGTGAGATAATTTAAGGGGACACAGTCGCCGAGCAAATCTACTTCTTAAACCTTATGACACCCACATGAAAATGTAGTTTTAAATAAATTATTTTTAAAGTTTGAGAGAATCATGCATTAATGAATAAATTATTATCTAATATAAATTTATGGTTATTTCAGCATTGAATCTTTTTTTCAACATTTTGAAATTAATTTCTTGAAACTCAAGAATAAAAAAAACTTTCATTTTCAGAATTTGTTTGATTTAAAAAAAATATTAATGTTGGTTGGACTTTGTAGTTGTACCCACGTGTTCACATTAATTTGCACAGTACTGTATACTGGGATTTACGACTCCAGTTAATTCGCGACAGTAAGTCGAGTCGTATTGTAATCGCGGAACATCGAGCGAACTTTGATTGAAGCCTTTTTAAATTATTGTAAGGTTAATGAAAAAACAATTGGTGAGGTCTACAAAAAGTTTAATAAAATTGATAAGAAAGCTGCAAGCAAGTATGTTCGAATTATAATTCGAGGAAAGTTGGGTCGTACGGTGCCTGTATTGCTATCTATAGAAATGCTAGAAACATTAAAGCTTCCTCTTAAATAATAGAAAATCGGCTAAAATGAGCCCGAAAAAATTATTATGTTTTTGGAATTTCTGGAACATTAAAAGATGATTATAGATATCTTAGAGCTTGTGAGCTTCTGCGGAAATTCTTAGAAGAATGTGTAGCAACAAATCCAGAAACATTACGTGGAACTGCTTTAAGAAAACACATTGCCACTACGTGTATCGATCTAAACTTAAAAGACGATGAAGTTGCCGATTTAGCCAACTTTATGGGCCATGCGGATAAAATACGTAGGGATCATTATAGACAGTCCGTTTTAAATCGAGAAATCTTAAGGATCTCTAAGCTCTTAGAAGTTGTCCAGGGAAATGAAAACGATGATGAATCCGATGAAGATGATGTAGACGATAACGATTTGTTGGAGGCTCAATCGCATGAGGGTATTTGGCTGATTTTACAATTATTTGTTTCATAAAACATATCAAAGTATAGTTTTTATACAAATATATTGTTTTTGAAATACGTCTTTGAACAAAGTTCTAAGTGTTTTATTAGAAGTACCGGTGCACATACGTCTAACTTTATTCCTTCCTTTCGATGGATTTAATTCCCTTGTATGTACACTCCAATTCTATATATTTTTATTAGTACAATTTTATCTATACATTTATTGGCAGATATATCAACATCCATGCTATCTCTAAGTCAATCATCCACTGATGAAAGCAAATCAGTAAATTGCTTGCCTTCTCCCTTAGCAGATGATCCATCAATTAAGAAACGAAAACGGTTAAGTATGTATTGAAAACTCTATTATTTAATTTAAACGTAAACTATACTCCATTAAAACTTCCAAAAAAGGTCTGAACTTTTGAAATATATATGTTTAACATTGTAAATGATCAAACTAATTCGACAGAAGTTAATAAATGTGGATATTTTTATTCTAAAATATTGTTTTACATTTTTACAGCATCAGCCTTTGGAAAGTGTACTCTTACACGTTAGACGAAAAAGGAGAAGGACCTGATGCTTGATGCATTTAGTAAATATATTGCAGCAAAAACTTTACCTACATTAGAAGAAATTCAAAGACTGAAGAATGCTATCGCAAGAATTTTAAGCAGAAACTCAGCAACAATAAAAACGTGGATTCACAATCAATACAAGAATGCACCAACAAAGAAAAACTAAAATACATACACTTCTATTGTTCATTCAGAGAAAATAATACATATAAGAATTAAAGTTTGCATTAAGAAAAAATACACATATAAAGACTAAAAGTTTGATTTCTACTTTTAAGGCAAATTTAGAGATAATTCTAATCAAGGTGCACAATGAATAACTTTTTTTTCACTAAATCTTACTTGATTAAGGTAACATTACATGTTTTGTTACTCTCAAACCAAGATGGGAATTCATATAACCATTATAAATGTACAGAGAAATTGTACTCTGTATGTAAGTGACATAGGAAATGCATTTACCTTGACTTCCTTCTCTGTATATTATACTGTATGTCCCCATCAGAAACAGGACACCTGAAACTGTCGAGTTCAACAGCAAGTGTTTTGGTTAGGAATTATCATTTACAAATAAGGTAATTTTAGGTGTCCTACTTGGAATAGGAAATATGGTACGTACACTATCTATCAAATTAAGAGTAAATTCATGAACCAAGTTACAATTTTCAGTTATACTATATACATGCACCAAAATTACTGGTTATTGGATTACTATGTGAATTAATTTGTTAGGAAAGGCATTGAAGTTCGGACAGTATAATAGTAATATGTTTAAAGAAATTTGTCAATTAAAAAGTTTTAATTTATTTTTATTTATTAGTCTTTTTGTGTTTAGATAACCATTTTGTGCTACTAATGCCTTCAAATAATATACTTTCTTGTCGATTGCTTATGTCAGGAAAGTATGCTGTTCTGCAGTAAGAACTTCAGTAAGTAAATGATATGATAGAAGTGTTTTAAATTTAATTTGGAGAACAAATTCATATTATTTTTAAGCAAGTTTTATCTACATGCTTTATTGTATGAATTTTTATAAATGAAATTGAAACGTTTTTCGTTTGCAATGATTATGTAGGATGCATAGTAAAACCTTAACAACTCGGTCCTCACAATGATCTTTAGCCTAATGAAATCGTTTAATTATTACGGTCCCGATATGATACGATTCACTTATGGATACGAACTGGGACCGGTCCTGATAATGCACGTTTCATATAGAAACATGTGGGGACAGTCCTCATGAGTGACAAATGTTCCGAAATTGACCGTTAGAACCCCGAATTGGTCCCCACAAGTAACCTTTCATATATATGGTGTGGAATTTTGACACACGTCACAAAATTACGTAAATTCGGCTATGTCGTGGAATCCAATGGGTTACGAAGCGCTCCACGTGGCATTGGACTGATTATATTTTAAGAATTGATATTTATTTCCCTCGGGGAAACGTTATTTTTGTGTTTTGGGTTCATTAAGCGGATCCGAGAGAATCTTAGAAAATTTATATTGAGACGGGATCCGAGAGAATCAGGTATGGGCCTGACGGAGCGCTGGATCGGCCAAGCGGCAGCGAGACCAAAGCACAAATCCTGGAGCCTCAACTACGCGAATCAAGCACCGAGTGTCTTCACGTTCAAAGTGCATCTGGGAACTGCAGAAGCGGCACGGAGCCGTATATCGAGGGAATAAAGGTTATTCCCGCCTCCCACAAAAAGCACTGCAGCCACCCTAACAGAAAAAGATGTCAGGATCTATGTCATCGAGATCAGCAAAACAATTGAAGATCGTGAGTTGCCTAGTGGAGCCGATGTAACGGCAAATCTGTTTGACCAGAAGGTGGTATTACGGCGCGCCCTCGCGAAAGTTTCCGATTTTGGAAATTTGTAGCGTAACTCACGGCGTGGCCTAGCTCAGGGATGGACGTGTTATCATTTTGTATAATTTTGTATCGTCTCATATCGTTTGTCTAGCCTAGACTAGTATTGTTTAGGCTAGTTTCCTGTATCGTTAACCGGTTGAGGGACCTGTAATCCAAGAAAGTGTGTTCCGGAGGATATTAGGAGCTACTGGACAACGGTGAGTGACGCTCAGGGGTATTTTGGCGTTTCTCTTCGACTCACGAAACTAACCGAGCTATTTGTTCGACATACTCTTACACGTCGTCCTACGGTTTCTCGATCGCTACGGATCCGAGGATTGCTAATACGGCGGCAAAAGGAAGTTCGGTTTCTCCCTTCCTTCTTTTTTTTATTTAAAATTTTTGCATCTAATCGTTCAGTCCACACCTCGTGGAATCGTCTCCCTGGAACACGGGTGTGCGAGTCATTATCGTACCGTACCAATTATCGTTTAGTGTTGCATCATCTCGTTAGTTGCGTTGTTCCAGCAGGAACATTAACTTATAATATCGTTTCGGGTATTGTCAAGTTGCATCTGAATTGCAATGCGTCTACTGAATTATTAGAAGCCTCTTCAAATCCTTATATTTTTCTTAAGATTTTGAGTTCTTGTTCGTGTCTTACAGATCCACGACCCCAACGCATAAGAGCTGGCCAGTCGTGTCGATAGCGGACAACGGTATAACTCCAGTTATACCTGGAGCCCAATATTTCTGTATCGAATTTATATTTTCTTCTAATTTCTTGGGGTAGCATTTATTTGTTAAGGATAGTAACATTGTCATTACAATATATATTGTGACGTTATTATTTACGTTACAAATGCAGTATTCGTTAACTGTCGTGCTTCTGTTTCGGAGTATCGAATCCGAATACGAATCCGGATACAACATCGAAAATCTCCACGGCATTGGAAGGAAAATCACCATCAAGCTACACCAAGGATAGTGAAAGACGATCCAAAACAGTAGACGCCTCCATCCCTCCGCCGACGGCTCCCGAATTGAGTAGAGAGTCGGCATCAAGTAATATACCGCCATGGACTCTACCGATCTTCTCATTACTGCCGGTACCGATGTCCCAAGATGGGATCATCGGAGGTACCGAAGAGGAAGAGGAGCAGAGGTTTCCCCGGCGTGAGGCGTCATGACCCTCCGCTACCTAACGATCGATCTCGGGTCGACCGAATAGACGTGACGTCACTTCGCCCGTTAGACCGTGATGGGACTTATTTACTGGAATTTCAGCCATCCTTTCACATATTGCGATTCGTCGATTACAGTGAGGCACCAGCAAACAAATATAGACTTTATCGCGTCCTTCTCGCGAGGGGTTATTGGTGATATATCGTTTCCGAAATAATTTCGTTATAGTTTTTAATTCAAGTCCATCGGCATGCTTCCATATTTGCGCGTAGCAATACCAATGACAAAATCTTCCACGGCGTTAATTGGTCGAAAACAGCACTACTTCATAGCCTAGGACCGAGCTCTTAACGATCCTTCGTGAGTTCCGACATTCGTAGATTGTCTGCCATCTTGGCCGGTCTCGTCTTAGTAGTTGTTCCGATATCAGTTTCGTAATGTAATTTAACGGTAAACAGCTTTTGTTCGAAAAACGAAATCTTTTCCGTTTGGCTTCCGTGCATTAACACGTTTAGATTTATCTCATTTCGTTCCTTCCGGTTTCAGCCTAGGAGATGTTCGCGTTTCACCAGCCACAAAGATACCGTGCCTTCATCTATTCATCTTTGTATTTTCGAAATGTAATATTGAATTGAACCTAATGTCTCAATGACCCTGGAGAGCTCGTCGACGAATCCGTAAACCACGCTTCTCGTGCGTTCGCGTATTGCCTTTACATTACGTCTTTTTGCGTTTTTTGTGTTTCTTATCTTTGCGCTATCTTTTCTAAATTTTGTAGTTTCTATTTCGTACCTTTTCACATAGCGTATCTTTTCTTGAATCACGTTTCAAATTATATTTTGTCTCTGGAATTATATCACGTGTCCTGCAGAGGACCTTGTATAGTGTTATTTATTTTGTATCGAGTCTCTGTTTCACGTGTCCCGCAGTGGGTCTTGTATCACGTAATCTATATTTTTCGAAATTGTTAATTATTGTTCATTTTGACCACGTCCAGAATAAAGGGCTGTTCTATAAATACACCACCTTAAGAGCCACCACTGTTAAGAATTTTCTGTTTTTGATTCTGTTGTTTTATTTTTGCTATGTCCCATGCCGCGAATATTGTATTCGCGTGCTTACCGAATCTCCAGAAGGACCAAGGCTGATTGACGTCAGGGCATCAGCTGGCCCCTAACGACGCGCACTGCCGCTTACTTCACAGCTCACCTCGCGACTATGTTCAGCTCTACGCACGATAACACCTAAGCTACGTGATTGGGTCTACGCGTACGGAGTCATTACTCATCCTGTGTAACAGGGACCTACGAGCTACGTAGCACCCGCACCGTACGACAACCTGTCAAGAAGGCCCACCGCTTGCAAAAGTAGAAACGAATACTCGCGAAACGGGGATCCGGGGACGCCTAGTGAATGTTTGAGATTCATATGGGACGAAGGAGCCCATCGCGGGACAGCTCGTTTATAGTTGTTCCCGATTTGTACGAATTGTCGGGAAGACAGTTTGTCAAAAAAGTTAAAGAGCCTGTTTTCCTGAATGGAGAGACTTAGAGATTTCGGTAAGCGATTGTTGTTTTTGTGAGCGACGAAATCTCGTGATGCTCCGCGTTTCCCGGCAAGGGACTTTTTCGCGTAAATGTGTTGTCCATCATGGAACATATTTATTTGCGATTTTGTGATTTATTCTGTTTAGAAATTTTTTCGAATTGTAGGATCTTCTCGGGAATAGTTGAGTGTTTGATCTCTGAAATACATTGTATCGCGTTCTGGATAGGGACGTGTTGCCGAGAAATACAAAATGGACCTTGAAGTCGTGTCTGTTATGTCGCGATTAGATCGTGTTTTAGGATCGACTCATGTATTTGAGATATTTGAAAAATTGTATTCGATTTGCCAGAAATTATGTATCCGATTTGTTCGAAATTATTTATTGAATTGTACGACTTTGACTGCGCTGCATAGATCGTGAAAATATTGTTCGTTGTTATTTATTACGAGAGCGGTTGTAATTGAATTTTTTGTTCGACTCGCGATTTTATGAGTCTGATGTTATTTTTGAAATTGTTCGAGTTTTACCTTGGTGATCGCGTCAGAAGATTGACGCAGTAATATGGTAAAGACCGATTTCTGTTATTGTTGACCCAAAATCAAATGTGTTACTTTTATTTGAAACTGTTCTTGTCTCGAAGATCCCCCGACCTTTGCGAGCTGGGATGGTCGGTGGAAGACGATTTTATTTTTTTTTTTGATTTGTTAAAAATTTGATGCGAGAATTGGAATCTTCCATGGTTCCCTCGCGAGAACCTGGCACCCAAGTGTTTGCAAAAATGATTGTTGGAGTTGTCAGCCCCTGGATCCTAACCGAGTTTGTACGTCCGGTCGGCTTCGCCTCCCGTCCGAGGTTCGATCGCGATTGGGTCACAATACATATTGTAACGTGGCACTTTGTGCACGTTATAAATGGTTAGGAAACAAGTGAATTATAGGCTACACCGTAAGGCCCGAACGGCATCGTTGCGTTTGCGTCGAGCATGGACTGATATTTGCATTAGGAATTGTTATTAATTCCCTTCAAGGTATATTTCTTTTGTATTTTGCACGATTGAATGGTTCCATTGAGGAACCAAGAAAATTGAAGGACGCTACAAGGCCGAGGAACAATGCTCTACGATCCTGACTGCTGGTAGGTGGCCCCGCTAACGAGAACTCCGACTGTGGCCGAGCGCAGCCAGCGAGAGGGGAACCTCCACGGCCGAAGAGCAACCCCTGGGGAAGACCGCCTACGCAGAGAGAGACGCTTGCAGCATCTACATACGATGGTATTTCACATTTTTCACATTTATTTTTTTACCATAGTTTAAAAACAAAAAAAGATAGTATAAATACCAAAGATAATAACAGTGATAAAAACTTGAAACACTAATAAAGGAGTTTTGGCGAGACGCATCATATATGATGACAAACCGAAAATATATATCATTATAGATTAAGTTATTCTAAGGCGGATTATTACTTAAGTATGTATATCGATATGAATGAAAATAAACCACCTTTATAAAACCAAAAAAAACCAAAACGCTTGCAGCATCTTTACTATCTAGAGGGCACCAGGGAGTGGTGCAAGTGAATGTTGACTCGGAATTTATTGAGTTTCGAGATACAATTGTAGAAAAACTTGTTGACAAACCAGAGGATCTGACACTAGACGATGTTAACAGTTGGCTAGTTGGGGAAGAAGAAGAAAACAATCAGTTTATGACAGACGACGAAATTATCCAAGCGTGCAAAATAGGGGGGGAGGGGAGGGGGGAAGGACTGTAGCTGTTCGAACAGTAGACCATAGCAATGCAATGAATGCCTTCGCTACATTTATTAAATGGGCCTAGGAAAATGGTGCGGCTGCTTGTGATATTCTCACGTTAAAGAAACTTCAGGACCAAGCATTAAAAAAATCGTTTCACACTAACATTGTGCCTTAATGTCTCGTCGGCGAAGGAATTCGGGTCGAGAGGTTAGGTGAAAGAGATTTTTTGGGATCATCGTTGGTTTAAAGAGTTGGAACTCGCGTGAATGTAATGAAACAGTGAAGATTTATTGAACAATTTTACGAATTTACACAGATAATTGACATACGTCAGATCATGTAGAATGCGATACAGTTCTGTTCTAAGATCGTATTCTATCTTGAGTCTACACGACGAGACCACCTAATCCGTTCGGATTCTGATTATAGACTACCAAATTTCGAAATTGCAGCTATAGGCTGAATTGACGACCACCAGGCCGTTTACCTTCTTGACACGACGCATTCCTACATGCGTAGGATGGTCGTCCTGGGCGTCGTGCCTGGTACGGCAAATGATGCAATTCTGGGCGCAACATCAAGAGATTTTTCTCCTTTAGGCCTCCTATGAAGGCTTATCCCTGGGTGATTCGGAACGTAGACGCAAGTTTCGCGCGACCCAGTTTTTGTAATGTAGTTGGTCGCCGAATTCCTTGCGATAATCTTGTAAGGGCCTATCCACTTCGGGGTCAGTTTTGCAGAACGACTGCGCCGTACGGCTTTGTTCTGGACTCTGTCTCCTATTGGGTATTCTTGCATTTGCGCTTTCGCGTCATAATTGAATTTCGACTTTTCCTTATTGTAACGTACATTATCTCTAGTTACCGTCCATGCAGCACTAGCGTTTCTGTTACTTCTTGTACGTAGTCATCCTGCGTATAGGAGCTTCGCGACTCCTGTTTCACGGTGGTCGGGAGTTCTGCCTCCTGGCCGAATACTAGTGTATACGGTGACAATCCAGTAGCCATATGCGGCGTAATGTTGTATATGAACATTGCGTATCTGAGCCAGTCGTCCCAATTTCCTTGATCCACGTCGATGTAGTTTTTAACCCTTTGCACTCGACTATCCCCTCTCAGGCACCAAAATATATGGGAAATAGAGAAATGTTGAGTGCAAAGGGTTAAGATATTCTGCGAGCGTACGATGAGAACGCGCCGTTGCTTTCTGGGTGGTATGCTGTGGTCTGGATCATCTTTATCCGGAGTAGCTTGCATACTTTTTGACCGTCGAACTCAGGAAGTTAGTTCCTTTATCAGAAAGTATCGACTCGGGAATTCCGTATCAGCAGATGATTTCTTCAACGAGGGCTTTCGCCGCGGTTCTGGCTTCTTGATTGGAGATGGATACCGCCTCACTGTATTTAGTGAGCGCATCCTCGAAGGTAAGTATGTGCTTGTTTCTAGATGCTGTCTCGGGCAACAGTCCTATTATATCGACCGCTGCTTTTTTCGAACGCCCTTTCGGGTGTGTCCGTAAAGATCATGGGTGCCCTACTTTTCTTCCGCAGTTTGTTCGTCTGGCACTTTCGGCACGCGGAGATGCAATCCTCCAGCTCCTTTCCGATACCTGCCCAATCGTACTTTGTACGAATTCCCTGTATCGTTCTCTTGACACCCTGATGCCCTCCTAAAGGGGTATCATGATATTCTTTTATTATTTTATCACAGTCTTCTAGCATGGGGCAAGTTACGCCACTGCCATAGTTGCTCTCTTCGTTTGTACTGTTGTCCTCTTCATCACTGGACAACAAGCATTGACTCTGCTCTTCTGAGCTTTCTTCCTTACGTATCTTTGTGTCGTCTCTACCCCAACCGCACGGCTTGGCGGCGGAGTGCCTCGAGTCCTTCACGCTTTCCTCCGGCCCACGGCTGCCGTCCGACTTGGCGGCTTCCCTCGCCTTCTTCTGGGCCCTTGTCGTGACGTAGATGCAACTTAATACGTCTGCATTAGTGTTGCGTTTTCCGGCCTGGTACTCCATGTCAAACTCATGCTCTGATAATTTATAATTTAGCTCCTCTTCAGTCGTGGTGTAGTTTTGCTCCGCTTTCGATAACCTTCGGCTCGCGTAACAGATTGGCAGATCTTCTCCGACCTTGACCTGCGATAAGATATCGCCGATTGCCTTGTCTGACGCAACTGGTGTCACGACGAACGGTTTCTCGAAATCCGGATACTGCAACACTGGGGCTGTCGTCAATGCCCTTTCGAGCTCTTCAAAAGCAACATCACGGATGGTGGTAAATTCGAACTTTGTATCCTTTTCTATAAGTTCGGTTAAGGGGTTGGTGGTCTTTGAGAAGTCTTTGATGAACTTTCTACAATAGCCGGCCAGGCCCAGGAAGGACTGAACCCCGTTGACGGTCAGTCAGTACGGAGTTCATTAGCTGCTGGAAGGTAGAGGGTGTAATTTTTTTTTACTGAAGGGCATCCGATTGTACTCGAAGTGCCTTTGCGGAATGGAGAACGCCGTCTTTTTCTTATCTTCTTTCGCCATCGGGATCTCATACAGGCCCGAGGCGAAATCCAAGGTTGAAAAGTACTGAGCTTTCCCTAACTAGTCCAATATCTCATTGATGTTGGGCAGTGGATACGAGTCTCCTATGGTAGCTTCATTTAGCTTACAGAAGTCTACTACTACTCGCTTTCATCTCTCTTCCGTTGCGTCGGACTTTTTTGCTACTACTAGCAATGGGGAAATCCACTGGCTTCTGCTGGACTGTATTATGCCGTTTACCAGCACTTTTTCGGTCTGTCTTTCGACTTCTTTCTTCTGGGTTTTGGGCAGGCGGTATGGGTATACCTTAATTGGCCTTACCCCGTCCTTGAGCGGAATCGGATGTTCCGCCACGTAAATGCATGACAATTTGTCTCCTCGCAGGTGAAATATGTCCTCATATTCGCCGATCAGTCCTGTAAATCTCTCTCTCTCTCTTTCTTCGCCGTTGAGATGCGCCAAGTCGAGTTCGCGTTGCAACCTCTCGATACGCCTGGCGCCTGTTTCCTTACCCACTGCGCTTACGCGCAGCATCTCGGCCTTATCACTTCCCTCGTCCGAGGAAATATCTAGCGGCTCGAATTCCACGGTCCGTCGGTACACCTCCACCTCTAACTCGGTCACGTTGACCAGGTTCACCTTACAGCTGTTGCCCTTCGGCTGGGTGACACATGAGCCCATGATGATGCCTGTACCGATTTCGGACTTCGCGAGTAGTCCGACGAATTTACTTTTCATCGCTACATATATGATGGTTACGCTCCGCGGAGGGAGTTTCATCCTTTTTCTGCCATCAATCAGCGGCATGCAATGTCCGTACAGTTTTAAGGTTTCGCCTCCGATGATGTCCGCCTTATGTTCACGTATGATTTCCATGCCTAGCAGTCCATGCACCTTCAGTGGTGCATCGTCCAGTACCACGTGAAACCATTTCACGGCTAACGCTGGGGTTTCGAGGACAACCTCCGCCTTGCATAAGAGCGTGAATTTCTTACTTCCTACTCCTTGCAGCTCTACATCGCTGTCTTGGATTATCGTGTCGGGCCGCAGGTACCCCCTTTTGATTGTGCTGCACTGTGCTCCGTTGTCGGCCTTCAGGGTCAACACACCTTCGGCCGCACTCGATAATGCAATATCAAAATCGTTGGCAACTGCACTACTCGTCGGCGAGGTTATCTGGAACAATTTCATCGTCCTTTTCTTCGAAGTTCCCTTACGAGAGTGTGATCGTCTCTCCGGGATCCTTCTAATAAGAGTGTAGAGGCTCAGAGTACCTAGCGTTCGCTTACCCGAATTGTCTTGGTCAGGGGCCGAGTTAGCGGAATTTTGCGAGTTCCGCTTATCAGTATTGTTGTGCGACTGCTGCTGAGGGGACAACTGTCCTTCATCACTTGCTTTCTTCTGCCTTAGTCTCTTCCTGCATTATTTCCAAGAGTGCCCCTTTAATTTGCAATAGGTGCAGAGAACGTCGACCTAGTTAATAGCCTTGTTGGAATTTGGTGCCGACAAGCTGATACGGCCTGACTTGCGCCGGCAATCTCGCGCAATCTGCCCGGCGTTCCCATAATTGAAACAGGTTTTACCCCCTGCACCCTGAACCGGTAGGAATTTCCTGGCGTTTTGAGGTTGTCCTCCCCCACTTCCTTGCGGTTGTACCATTTTACTAATTTCGATGGGTCCTGCCACGGACTCGTATAGAGAGTCGTAATTCCGTGGGCGCACCAAGATTTGCACCTGCTCGTGCAATGCATTCTCGAAATTAGCCTGGGCGCACTTCCGCGTGACGGTTTCCACTGTCCGCGCGTCTCTTTCGTCTCCCCGGGACCCTGTCGGAGGGAGTTAAACTCCATTTAGAGGGCAGCCAGCGATTTTCGCTGCCCGTACAAGACCTCTAGCTCAGTTTTTAGTTCTTGCAGCGTCGTGATGCTTTTGTGTTTGAGCTCTCTCGATGCCATTCCAGTGTTCTTGCCGCTGAGCACTAACTCTAGTAAGAGGTCGTGATCTGCTTCGGCAACCCTTCTAAAAATGGTTTCGTATGACCTTATGAAAGCCGTCTAGCTCATTTACATCACTTCCATCGAAGGTCCTGATATTTTTCAACGCTAGCCCTATGTCTAGCATAGGTGATCTTGGGGTTATCGGATTACTCCGTTCCTCTCTAATTGGTTGGGGTTCCCACCTCCCGGAGTTGGCCCGAGTACCATCGCATCCTCCCGCTGGTTCTATTTGCTCTAAACATCGCTTCAGCTCGCTAATCTGGTCTCGGAGGGCATTTATGAGTTCGTACTCGTCTACTCCTACCACGTTAGGCGTTCGTGCTAGGTTTCTTTTAACATCTGGCATTTCAGCGTCGATCCGCCTTCGCGGCCTTTCGACCTCGGGCCGCTGCCTTTCGGTTTCCAGGGTGGGCATGACATGCACCTGCCGGCCTCGTGATCTCTCCGCCATGCCTTCCGGAACTGCCTCCCGGTTCTGGGTAAGTGTCCTGCGCGTATTCAATCTCGCATTCACGGAAACCGCGCCGGAAACGCGGTTAATGAGGCGGTTTATCTCCTCATTAATCATGGAGTCTGAGACACCTGCGGGAGGGGTTTGTTCTCCAGTTTCAAGCTCGCCCGTTTGGTCAACTACAGTATCGTCGTAGTTGGCGAATGACGTCCCTCTGTGCAGATTTATCCCAAATTGGAAATTCAGGCTGGCTGCGATGGTCGCCTATCTGTCTGCCGGTAGTCGCCCTGAGGGCGATGGCCCTTGCAACCCTTGCCTGTCCCTAAAGGTGATGTCTTTCTATTGCGGCTTCTAGAGCTGTCGCGGCGTTTATTTCCGCCCTCGGTAGGAGAGATTCATACGAATTCCCCCTGCGCAACGGTCACGAACCGCTTTCGTTTGGCATGTCGAATTAGTAACGAGTCGAACTTTACTCACAGTTCAGCTTCTGCGTGCTGAACTGCGCCAGGCTATTTATCCCGACGAATTCGCGTCGGGTTCAACTCTGGGTCTTCTTCACCGATACCGGTGGTTTTTGACCGCGTTGATATAGTCACACGCGACGGGATCGTTTAATTGTTGTTGGTACTTCGCGTTCCGCAAATTCACTTTGGCAATATCCCACCGCTGCCATCAAAATATTGTGCCTTAACGTTTCGTCGGCGAAGGAGTCCGTCAAAAGGTTAGCTTAAAGAGATTTTTTGGGATCATTGCCGGTTAAGGAGTTGGAACTCGCGTGAATGTAATAAAATGGTGAAGATTTATTGAACAATTTTACGAATTTACAGAGATAATTGACATACGTCAGATCATATAGGAAACGGTACTGTTCTGTACTAAGATCGTATTCTATCTTGAGTCTGCACAACGAGACCATCTAATCCATTTGGATTTTGATTATAGACTGCCAAATTTCGATACTGCAGCTGTAGGCTGAATTGACGATCGCCGGACCGTTTGCTTTCTTGACACGATCTGATATGTGCCGGATTAGTGAGAGCCTACTATATTAAAGAATTTGGTACAATCTAACAATAAATAGTATTACGTTAAATTATATATATTATAGGTTGTGTAAAAACTACTAGGTTACAGAAAAAAGAAAAAAAATTATTATTATTATAAAAATTATTTACAATATAATTAATTTCATAATCTTTGTTTTAATATTTAACATACAAATATATTTAATGTCTATTTACAAATTTATTATTCATTCGATTTACATCTTATACGTTTCTTTTTCGCAATTCGGCACATCTGCGATCTCGTTTCTGAACACCTACATTTGATAAAGGTATATTCTGTAGTCCATGTGCAATTTCTTCTTCAAGATTGAAATCAACAGGGAATTCATCGTTTTTTATCAAACACATATTGTGTAAGAAACAACAAGCGACTATAAATTCTGGTACGCGATCAATGCGGCTCATATCGATCACTGTAGGTAGACTATGGAATCTTCCCTTGAGCAATCCCATAGAACCTTCAATTGCCATACGTGCTGATGCATGACACAAATTATAGTTCTTGCTGTCTCTCTGATAGATGTCCATTATCTCAATAGGGAGTTAGCAGATGTTGAAAAATTGCAAAGGCCGCATCGCCAACTAAGTGACAGTCGTTTGGAAATTCTTCTAGGTCGTTAAGATAATTGCTGACCTCCGAAATCCGCAATATTTGTTGGTCATGTACAGAACCAACATGTCCAGCATAACAATGTAGGAAAATGCCCCTGCAGTCACATACGCCCTTAAACAGAAATAAATTATAACGATGAAAAAGAACATTCGTCTATTGCGAAAATCATTGTCTATGTTCCTTACCTGTAACTGAACAGAGTGATGTTCTTTTCTGTTGATATAAATTTCTCTGTGTATGTGTTGTGCAGGAATATTTATGTGTATTCCATCAAATGCACCTATAATGTTTGGAAATCCACTTGTACCTGTGAATTCATCCGCAATTTTGAGCATTTTATCGCCTCAAGGCCAAGCTATGAATGTTGGCACTAAATCGGTTGTAGAACTTTGAGTAAGGAAAAGGATGCTGAAAACTCTGCTGAATGCTTAGACACCGGATAGCCAATGTTGGGATGACAAATGAAAATTTGTGCAATAGTTAAAAATCACTGAATACTTGGAGTAATTAATTACATTTGATTTTGTTTTCCATTCGATGTCATGACAAATAATGTAAATAGTAATGAGTAGTTTTCAGCGTCCTTTTTTCTTATTAAAAGTTCTATCAGTATCAATGATCACATCTTAGCACCTCAATATGAATTATTCTCTCGTAAATAATAGTTTCATTTACATACCGATAGGAATCAGGAGTAGCCATCTTCCATATTGCAATAAATACTGTTTCTCTGGGGATATCATTTTAGATCCTGATGACTGCCTCGTTGACGAAGGTTTGATTTTTTCTAAGATACATTCAAATGTTAACTTATACATTCCACACACAAAAAATATATCTTATTAAACGATAATGATATATGATAATATTATAATAAAACTATTGTTGCGATGAAACTGAATTTGTTACAGGAGTTATTAACACTTAGCTGAAAGGAGATTTAAATATGGGATCGGTGTAAAGTGGTATAACCCATTCAACATAGTTTAGAATTCGAGGTAAGGAATTCCTTTTAAGAGGAATATCTAACAGTATGGAACAATACTCCCATTCAATCTTTTCACCACTGTTATTTTCTATTATATCAAATCGTCATCACTGTCAGTTTCATTATTAATTATTTCAAACAACTCGTGAACAATTTGGACAGTAGTTAATGTTCTCTTCGCGTCCATATTGATACTTTAACACCACACCACGTTAAGTCGAACGGTGCTAGCATGAGCCCATTAAAGCGCATACAGTCCAACTCGAGCAGGGTGCACAACTGCTCAAAAGCGTGAGCGCTGAAAGCGCTAATGTTATGAGCCAGCGATCAAATATTTTGACAGTTTCGACATGTGCAAAAGCAACACGTGCGATACGGGAAAAAAAGTAAAGAAATAGCTTAATAAATATTATAATTACACACTATCTATAACAAAGTCCTATTTATATGTCAAAAGGTCGAAATAAATGAATTGCATGTATAGACAGGAAATTTATTAATATTTTTACACCAAGCGTACTAGTGCATTCAATGAATAAATTCATTAAATACATACTAATGCAATAAGCGTGATATTTCGCGTGCAAAAAGCCAATAGAACGTTTTATATAGAATAGGTCTCTTGTTGAATACCTTCTTGTAAGAATCCCATAATAGATATTTAAGTTCTTTGGTAATTTTTCCCAGTTTTTCCTTATCTGTAAGAAATAATAATTGTTAAACTTACATTCAACATATCTTATCTATAGCATATACAAGGTATCCAATTTTAAACAAACCATCTAAATATTTCGAAAACTATAAGAGCTACAAAAAAGATTCAGACAAAAGTTTTATGGTTTCAAGGGATCACCATTGGATCACCATTGGATCATGCCCTGTTAGTGGCGGCACCAAGATCAGACCAAGGTGAGCTTTAATTTTGAAAGCGGAACCTATAATTTTTGTTAGAAGATATTATAATCAGCCTTAAGACAAATCCAACAAAACGAGTCATCTTAGCTTTAAAAAAGTAAGAGTTATGAAAAATTGAAGTTCCAAGATGTCAGCAAATGAATTATGGCTTCATGTGTGTTTGCCTATGTGCGTGCGTGGATGAAGGTGCGAACCTTGCGATTCATCACTTCCCCTGGACTTCTTTTACTCCTACCAAAGCCCACCAAGCGCACGAGTACGTGTAGATGTGACACGCAAGATTTTTAAATGGTCGATTCCGTTAAAAAAACTGGCGTGACCTAAGTGTCTGGAGAAAGTCGTCACTTGGAGAGAAATAATCAAAGCCGCCACCCCCCCCCCCCCCAACCTCGCAAAAAAAACCATAAAACTCTTGCCTGACAGGCCGCAATTCCACATTAATTCCGAATTGTCCTCATTAACTTAAATACATATTGTGATGTATTTTCCGAGAGCTAACCTATGTCCATCCTTCGTCCATGCATCCGCATGCTCGGAGGGCGCCAGTTGATCTTTATTTTACCAGAGATCAACAAACCGGTATGTTCTGGGAGTTGAGATGGAATTGCCTCAACTCAGCCAAAGCAAGAATTATTCTGACGGAACCTATCAGAACTGCTCAATTTCGTTTCACTCAATTTTCGCACCGCTCATCTACACAACACAATCAAACGCATTCTATGCGTCAAGCTACCATTCACACCAAACTTTCGGCCAGCATAAGGCTGCCTTCACAATAGTATAGAATTATTTTAGCCTGAATCTCGGACATCGAGCAAGATTGACATTTGTGTGCAGCGCATACGTCATAAGTGTCGGACATGGAAGTCCAGACGTCTCTCAGAAGTTTATATATTTGTACTGAAATACGTGTTTACATTTAAAAAAACTCTCTTCCTTTTTCTCTCTCGAAATACGATGCGACTTTACGTGATCTATTTTAGCTTCATTTTTCGCAGTATTATTTTTCTTCCCAAGAGACAATATATTAATTATATGTAATATCACCTGATTTAACATTTGTCAAAGATAATGGAGGATCATAATTTGTTAAAGATTAATGCTAATGAAGGTCGGTATATCATTATTACAAATTGTATTCAAAACAGTTTGCAAGAATAAATGAAATACCGGAAAAACATCTCCGATGTAAAAAAAAAAACGGCCAGCAAAAAACTGTGAAATCAGTATTCGGTGCCAAGTATGATTCCATGAAAGATGTACCACCTTGCACCGTGACTACCATATATAAAATGGTTATTTGTTCGTGTAAATATACGTCATTTAATTATATTCCAATACATAGGATTAATACTTTAAATCTTATGTATTGCAATAGAATTAAATAACCTATATTTCCATTAACAAACAACCATTTTATATAGTTATGATGCAAGGTGGTACATCTTTCATGGAATCATACTTGGCACCGAATATTGATTTCACAGCTTTTTGTGATTGAAATACCTGAAAGCGCTATACGTGCTGGCCGTTCTGTTTTTTTACATCGGAGATGTTTTTTCCGGTATATATAGTGTGTCACATCTCTGTGCAAATGTTACACAACCAAATTCCTTTCGGCACATCGAACTGTACGATTGCCTTTATTTAAAGTGCTGGGTAGCAGGCCACACGCACGCACCTAATGCCCGTGAGAGATACGAGACAAGACTCTTTGCGCAAGATCATCAAAACTGCAGTGCATTCGTTCCAAAAATCAGAACCAACGTACTTGCAGTATTCGGAAACGATCGACAGTCTTTCATGGACTTTTGCGCTAAACGGAACTCTCTCGAGAAGCTCCTGTTTTTATCAGTCAAGTTTTGTCCCGTTCCTTCGCGGATAGTAGTTTGAGTGTTTGCAGATCTTAGTTGACCCAACCTTCCCACCCGAGGGCTCGCAAAATCACCGCGGTGAACGTAACTCAATCTATTGCGAGTGAACAGAGCAAAGTGCTGTGCATGCGTGAATGAACTCAGTGCAATTATTTCTCTCCAACAACCATTCTTCAACAGTCAACGAGCGATTTCGTCCGGTGCCCAACCACGAGCATCGTCTCCGAGTATATGCAGTCCCCCTAGTGCCGTACAACCTATTTCGTTACGTTTGAGATCGTCCCGGGCGATATCAGGCCCGCTTGTCTCTCACTATACGCCTGGAAACTTCATCGACCGTCCAAGGAGCCGCGGGGTCGGCCTAGCACCGTGCACCGCGGAGCTAGAGGAGAGTAAATGTGATTCCCACCCTCAGGAATAACAGAGGATCGCGGGCTCCGAGAAAAGAGGAGCAGCGCCATTGAATTGTTAAGACGATCCCGTCCGCCCGGATACCGATCGAGAGACAGCTCGGTTATAGACCTGTGCGGTAGACCTACGAAAGTGAAATTTGCCTATTAGACCCATTGTCTAACAGAGCGTTGGTGCGCCCTTAGGGGAGGGGATCTTTGCGCGTGCGACCGATCCCAAAATCAGTTCCGATGTAGCCATCGTACCTGCTAGTGCGGATTAATTAGGAAGTCCCTATGGAGTGACAGGTAGAAAAGTTAATTGTGTAAATTTCAAATAGCCGTGCGAGCGGAGGTGGTACGATAATTAGGAAGGCTACTCTGATCATTATATTGGGTAACCGTACTCTTGATGGAACTTATGTTCTTTGTGAACAACCGAGTAACCGAATTTCGAGTTTATGTTCCCGCAGGAGTGGGCGGAATTCTTTCGAGGGTCGTTGCGTGTCCAGTCGCATCATCGATCATCGGGGGGCTCGATATTTCGTTGCGTCACCGGTAAATGTTTGCGTAAGTCGCGATAGGATAGTCTGGATCCTCCGGTGCCTCATTATCATCACCATGTAGGAATTTCGTTAGAGCGGACTGTTGCATTTAGGTGACGTGAATGGTTGTAGCTTGTTTTGCTTAGCGACAACTGCTCCTCAGTTGAAAGCTGTATATAGAAGTTTGAGCATTTGAATTGTGTAATGGCGGTAATTTAATTTATTTATGTAGACAATTATTGTGTATTGCGTCTAGGACTCCTGGATCGGAGTCTAGTGCAACTGGGGCGAATCTTCGTGGTTTGAGTTCGTACTCTATCTAATTTTGAAATATCTTTTATTAATTTATTGCGTTCTGTCCGCATTGCGGTATCACTGAGAATTTAGCCGCAAGCGTGAGAGCCAGCTTCACAGGCAAATTAATTCTTCAAACTATTTTGCCGATTTCGGAACTTGTTACTTTTTATGTATTTCCTAAAATACTCTTTTTCGAGAATATATTTTGGGTACTGTTCCCAGTAATCTGAGCGTGTCCTTATTTTGAGTGTTCGTGACGACTGTTGCTAGACTCGTCCCTGAAGCACTGCGATCATCGCCACGAGTGCGAGTTAGAATATTGAATCACCCCCCTCTCTTGTAATTGAGCTTGTCGGGAAGCCACATTCGAGCGGGAAAAAAATTTAAAAAGGGAATTTTGAGTTTGTTCTAGGAATTTAAATCGCTCTCCAATGGAGAGCACGAGAGGCCGGATGGCTTTGCATAACCCGGTATTAGTAAGAATCGGCATATTCGCCTGGGACGGATATACCTGGTGCCCAAGTCTTTACGTCTAGCTCTCTGCTCATCTAACGTCGGAACGATTAGAATTTATTTAAGATTGTAATCCCATTATTTGTAACACAGTCCATCCCCGAAAGCTCCGGGTAGGATTATAACTTTAATGTTACAATACATGTAATTGAGTGAAACACGGTCATGCTCGTAATACTGGCAATAATTTGTTAAACATACTTGAACATATTGTTGGTAATTATACCAACCTATGACATTTTTAGTGGTCCTGAAAAGGACCAATTTTTCTATAGACATGGCCGAGCTCCAACATTGATGTCTCAAACTGCAAGAATTACATACATTTCTTACAATAAGGATTATTCAGAAAAATTAAATATTGTAGAACATTTACACAGAAAAATACTTAGATTCTTACGTAAGATCGTGGAACGATTAAGGGTATGTTACAAAATTCACTACCAGTACTGCGAGTATGATTGTGCCTCACTTACAATTAATTACATGCAGATAAGCAGGGACACTAGGATAGTCGTAATATTATAGGCTTAGTGTAACCAGTCTTCGCAGTCTGGCTTGCGTCGCCAGCAGCTAGGCCGGACTCCCCCACGTTCCATCTAAAAGCCTTCTCATTGGTCATAATATTATTGGAACTTCAACGCTAATTATCTCAAAATTTGGATACGTTAAATAAAAACCATAAAAACACGTATCTCTTAGAATTTGTTAAAGAATACAACGGGAGTACTACAGTGTGTTTAATACCGAACATCCTTTATTAGATGAATTCGCCATTTAATATTGTATTTCAATGTTACTCAATTCTCCCAATTTTCACAGTAAAAAAATTGTAACATTTACTTCTTACAGGGAAGAAAAAGTAAGTTGTAAAATAATTGTTTTATAAGCACAGGTGCAATAAATATTTAAATTAAATTGCATATGTACTGTAACGTAGGATTTTTGCCAAACCTCCGTTTACAAATAAATGGCACCCGGGGAAATCTGAATATGAAATTATCTGCCGGTATGGGCGCCAGGTAGAGAAAACCTGTACCGCTGAACCGTCTCCAGATTTGACCATGGCCAGCTCTTATGTGGTGGAGTCGTGAATCGCGAGATAAATACCAAAAACTAAGAAATTCTAAAAATTGAGGAAGTTCACTCTAAAAATGTACAACGCACGAGTACCATAATTTTCAATATAAAATACAGGATCACATTCTGGCCCAATTTATTACACGAAATATAAACAATTCAATGGGCTAGACGATTCTGTTCGTGAATAAAATATACAAATTTTACAAAGAACGGGAACGGAATTCTTACCTAAAAATACTAGAACGGTTCCGCGAACCATTATTATTTACAATATTTACAAAAAGAATGGGACCGAAATGTCTCTGAATAGGACTTATTAAGGCGGCAGTCCTGCGGGCCTATTGTCTAAATAATATTCTCAAATATACAAAGCCCTATCATTCGAGAAAAATAAAATTATCTTTAGGTAATATAGAAATTAAATCTAAATCAGATAAAACAAACTCTGTACAATACTCACAACAGAATGTATAAGTTAGACTGCAATATACAGAATTTAACGTCAACGAGCACTAACGGCCTCACGATACCATTGGGCTAACTATATGATTCCATGAGGCGTGGACGGTATACATAGGCGTTAACGCAAAACCCAAAAATGAGTAATTAACGATACCCAAAGGCACCTATTCTTCAGCTCGCTACTGATTAGCAATCCACGGATCCAACATTGATCAGAAATGCATAAAGCACGACATTGCGAGACGGACTACCCCACGCTATCGAAAATTTGGCCAACTCACAAAAGCGTTACTCACCACTTTCCTAGTCACTTTATTTCCACACGACTGGATCCTCACGACTGGATCCCTCAAGCGGTTGTGATACGATACGATAAGGTAGATTATACAAGATTGGAGAAACGATACAAAACAATATAAAATTGACAAGACGGAAAACACGTCTATCCCCAGGCTTGGCCACTCCGTGAGTGACGCCATACACTTCGAAAATCGGGAACCTTCACGAGAGGTGCATTGTAATACGTCCCTTACGCCAATCAGATTGACGAACATATTGGCTCCGCCAGAACGCGTGATTTCAGCTGTAACGTATCATATTACTACATTTTTTAGAATGTATCTGGTCTTCCGTCTTTTTTATATAGTTTCTATATAAATAATTTATAATCTATACTTCTTATTTTTATTGCAGTATGAAACAAGCAAGTCCCGTTTGCAAACATTTCAGAAAAGTCGACGCCTCTAGTGCTCAATGCAATCTCTGTCAAAAGGTTTTGAAGCACGGAGGGAATACCACTAACCTTATGCAGCATCTGAACCGCAAGCATGCAATATTAGTTGGTAATCCGATATTGAAGAAACGAACTAATTTCAAGAGGAAGCGCAAGTTCTCCGAATCAAGTAGTGAGGATGATCTCCAAACAACAACGGTTGCAAGCGTCGTCGCCCACGTTCTCAGGTATGTTAATAAACATAACCAAGTGTTAACGAAATTATGTATAGTTAGTAATAAAGAAATTAAATTATTATAGAAATTAAAATCTTCTAGTCGAGCGGGAAAACGATGCGGATAGATGAAGCCTTTCAAAAAGCACGTTCTTTCGCAGCTAAGTTCGAATTATGTTGTGAATAATGTTATGAATTATGTATAGACGGTGGAGAGGCAGCGGAAGGCTTGAAGACACTCATGAAATCGACGGTTCCACAGTAACGGGTTCCAAGACGCAAAACTCTTACCAGACTCTTACAAACAAAGTGCGAAGTTGTGAAGAAAGACTTCACGGCAAGGCTTAGCGAAGCGAGTACGAACATTTTGATATGAGACAATTGGACGGACGTCAGTAATCAAAGCTATCTCGGCATCACGATTCATTTTTTAGATTCCGATAACACTTTCAGAAGTGGGTGTTTGGGAATTATTCCTTTGGACAAAAGCCATACCGCCGTGTATCTTTCGAAGACTCTCGTATCTGTGGTTTAATCGTTCGGTATGAGCGTTGACAATATCACGGCTGTCGTTAGCGATAGTGCAGCGAACATAAAAAAAGCGGGGATCGCTACGAAAAATAAAGATGTATGGGCGATTCACAATAGTTTGGTAAAAGGTAGGAACGACTCGATCGTTGGCGAAATTGACGATTTGCGTCTCGAAATTCGACAATACCTGAATCAGCCGGCGATTACACGATACGAAGATCCGTTGAAGCACTGGAAAAAGCTAAAGCTAACTTATCCTTCTCTAAACAAGGTCACAATGCAATATTTAAGTATCGTTGGAACTTCCGTCCCCTCGGAACGGCTCTTTTCGGAAGCAGGTGCTTTAAAGGTGGATAACCGAAATAGGTTGTCTGGTAAGTATTCGAATCAATTTCTTTTCTTAGAATGCCTTTCGGCTAACGCTTGAGGAGTCACTGTATAAATTGTGACGTGATTTTTCAATTCACGGTCACAAGGCGACTCCAGCTATCGATCTAGATAATGTTCACGTTCCCTGGTTCCCGCCGAGTCACCACCCTGCTGAGAAGAACTACGCTCAGCAAAGATACGCTGCCGTTATGTGAGGTCGAGGTTCTCGAACCTACCGTGGGGGGAAGTCTCGATGCACCGAGCTGCCCGGCAGGGGAGAAAACCCGATGAAGACGTCTCCACGGACCGGCAGAACCCGAGTGAAGTACTGGACAGGGTTAAGGGCAGGTGTGGAACCCCTTAGCTGTAGTTAGGGTTAAGGTGCCCAGCTGTCGCCCGATGCCCTGGGGAAGCAGCCGTGGAGGATCTCCAGTTTTGTTATGTACCGATTCGCTAAAGAACGTTCTCGATTTAGTTTAAAGGGACGACTATTACTCTCCCAGAATCCAGAATATCCTAAGAATTTTCAGCGTGTGTTTCGGAGGTGCAGTGCTGTGCTATGATGTAGTGCTATGGTGTCCTATGTGCTTTGGTATCCCACCTAAGTGTCCCTTGGATATAGTTCCCAGCCTCCACGGATTAGCTGAACCAGCTCCTGTAGGGGCTCCCGATATCAACCGGTGGAGGGATTTTGATCTTGTAACTATCGATTCGTCCGATCGCGTTCTCCGATATCCGTTCTGTTTTCGGCACTATTTACCTGACGCGTACTCCGACCCTTTCTACCTCAACCTAGCAGCCTGAACGGCCGTGCATTTCCGTTACCGTCTGCTCCCGTTCGTGCACTCCGTTGCGTTTGCTGATTTTACGCGACTCCAAAGATCAGCGCTTATAGTTGCGTTTCTCGATTTTATGCATCCCCAAAAATCTATACGATCCGTTGCTACCGTCTTCCTGATAGGTTCCGTCAGAGTTTTCATTTGGCGGAGATGAGGCTGTTCCACCTCAGCTCCCAGGTCACACCGGCTTCTCAATTCCGGGTGGAAAAAGAATTGGCTGGCGCGCGCTTGGCATACGGATGCATAAACGAAGGGTGGACGGCCGAAGGTGGTGTAAGTTAGTTCTCTGATTTTTCGATACCGGCGTCAAGTTAAGAAAATACGTCACACACACACACACACACACACACACACACACATATATAGATAATATGAATAAATACCTGTTATGTACATTTGCCGAACGGTTCTTAAAATTTTATTGTTAGACAACTTAATCGCTTTAAAAATATCCCAAGCACTCTTGGATACGTCATCGAATATTTTTAAAATAAGTGCAACACATCGAGAGGCTTGTAACAAGCTAGCACGTCTCAGGGTCTCAAGTATGGTAGTCATAGAATTAATTCCATCGTCCAACACAATATTGGTTAGCTTAAGAGATGCTATATTTTTTAACCGAATTTGAAGAATTCTGTAACAGAGAAAAACATTGAAAAAAAAATTAGCAGTTGCATATCGATTTAGATTGAAATGAAAAGCAATCACTACTAAATATTTACTCCGCTGGTTTTTTATAGGTAGAGTAACTTAATGTTGTTGTGTATCGTGTATTCATGTCTGGATATTTTGGTGTCATTTCTAAAGTTTTCATATTCAGATAATATCCTAAATAGGTTATACTTTCTGCGCCAACAGAATGGGGATGTAGATTTGTTTGCGTCTTCGATGGCTTAAAGCGGCAGTTGTACGTACTAATGCCAGTCTCAACGACGCGTAAAAACCTGAAATAATTGTATTATTATTAATTTTTATGGAAAACGTAACAATTCAAACCTATGTATATCATAGCATTATTAAAGGGCCTGTCTGTCACCGGCGCCATTTTATAAGTTGGTTCACGCAGCTCTTGCTGATATTTTTTACAGCTTATTTTTTCCGAATGTTAACTTATTAATCCTTTACGTGAAAAATAGGTTTAGAATGATACAATAGTTTTCGAGTTACTGATTACGAATCTGATGTCAAAATAAAAGCATACAAAATGGTGGACCTAAAACTTGCAATAATTATTACTTTAAGTAAATTAAATTTTGATGGTGTTCTATTCGTATTTTCTTTCTGATTGACCTCTGACATTAGTTGATGATTTTTTCACGATTATGAAATGTCGCACAAGGAGGCAGCATAACAATCGTGAGAAATGTTTAAGAACAAATTGTCGGACGTTATGGCTCACTATTTTTAATTTCATTTTTTAATTATGAAATTCGTAATGTACATCCTCAGAAACTCCATTTTTTCGATTTTTTTATTCCTGCCTCTTTGGGACCCCAATTCTCAATTTCGCTTGCTACGTAAAGTGTTAAATTATGAGCCTCTATACCGATAGTAACGGTATGAAAGTTGCAACGATTTTATATTTTGACGTGGGCACGAGAATTTGTAATTTGACTGAGAAGTTGGTGATGCGGGAAAAATAATAGAAACGGGTAGTAGATTTAGTCGATTTATAGCACTACACTTTTCAGATCCCGGGAATATCTCGCACTCTTGGTATATTCTCCTCCAATTCCTTGAGTGTCACTGACACATATATGCACAAAAACGAAACTGACCACCAATGTCACTGTCGCATATACAGGGTGTTTATGTTAACTCTGCACATACTTCTAGGATGTGCAGCGGCTGCTTAGGCAAGCATTTTGAGGTAAGACACCCATGGTCCGAAACTAACCCTAACGGCTGTGGAGGTCCTTGAAGCATTTGGTACCGCGTGCTTGTTCGTAGTGTAATAAATCAGACGAGATCACTTTCGACTCAACGTTTTATTCAGCCGTACACAACTCTACGTAAACAACTCGCACTCGAATTCGATTTTGAGGGTTTATTCTACGATAAATAGCGTAGCTCTTCTTGTCGCATCAGTCCAATCGAGTAATTATGAACCGCCTTACTTGAGCCGAGCTAGCGGACATGCATTATGCGTACGGTGCCTGTGATGGGAATTCACGTGCTGCTCAACGGTGGTATCATGAACGGTTCCCAAACCGACCAGTCCCCGACGGGCGAGTTTTCTATTTTACACAAGAACTTTGTACTCTTGTGTACGGCTGAATAAAGCGTTGAGTCGTAAGTGATCTCATCTGATTTATTACACTACGAACAAGCACGCGGTACCGAATGCTTCAAGGACCTCCACAGCCGTTAGGATGAGTTTCCGACCATGGGTGTCTTACCTCAAAATGCTTGCCTAAGCAGCCTCTATACACCCTAGAAGTATGTGCAGAGTTAACATAAACACCCTGTATGCGCACTTTCGAATAAAAATTATTTTTACAGTAGTAATTCAGAACTCTTTAATTGTAATTCTCATATAAATTGAATAACTTTTTTATTGAAACCACTTTTGGTACAAAAAAGTTATTTTTACTCGACACTCAAGGGGTTAACTGTACATTTTAGGACTGACATCGAGGCTCCTGACTGTAACGCTATCTAGCCAATAAGGTATAAACTAAAAGATTTATAAAAACAGCTCATCCGTGAGGTCGAATAGTGACAACTGATCTCATGGGTAAGCTATCAAAAAACTATTTTTTGACGTCCTGAATATGAATAGCCCGTCCACTGTCAAACGCTCGTAGCTGTACTGAAACTGTACAACTGATTGGAAACGAGAGAGGGACCACCAAATTATATGGTGTAGTTCGGAAATATGTTAATGTTGTGCAGGACTACTATTTTTCAACCTAACACTGGCAGCGGCCGTTAATTTTAAAACGAGAATTTCTGTAAATTTCCTTTTGTAAATCATATTATTTTCTGACATGGCACCGGTGGTAGACAGGCCCCTTAAAAATATACATTTCATGAGTCACGAGTGATTACATAATATATAATACAGACTATTGAGAACAACCGTCAGACTTACTGAAAGAATATTCGTACCTATGTTCTATATTAATATGAACTTTCGTTTCTACAGCGAAAATTATTTACTTCACATTCCACTTCTGTAGCACAAAACTTTGCGAAAGAAATAAGAAAAATGCGGTTTTTCTCCACAAAACCACCGTTTACGCTTATTTTATATTGTTCAAAATTACCTTAGCACAAAATTGTAAAAATGTGTAATATCTTGTAATTCTATAGACAATGTTGCAAAAAGTGTAATTTATTGTCAGTTTAAAAATTATCTCGAATTAAAATTGAATTCTTATTATTAAAAGAATGGCGTCAACAGATTAATATTTAACTGTACTTTTTTTACTAGTTCTTTAAAACATCTGTATTACATATTAACATCCAATTGCCGATCCACGAGTTCGGTGTTTTTTTGACAGATCGAAGTCTCTAGCAAGACACACGTATCATTATATAAAATATATAATGGTACAAAGTATGCACATGCATGGTTTTGCACTAAATATACTTTATTTTTCTATTTTAGTATACATTCACGTTATATTATGGAAAAACACAATTGATTAGCTAAAAATTGAATTGCTTGCGGACTGTCAGAAGGGCACATTGCACTCGTGGACCGACTATATATACATAAAACTATACTCAGAATGAAGCGTCGATAGTACCGTTTTGCAGTATCTTCGTTATCTGTTACATATAAAAAGTCATCAACGTATCGGTACAAAGTACCAGTTTTTAGAAACTCTGATAATTCATGTTGTATCATGTGACTATAATAAATGTCACATAAAACTGCAGAAAGCAAACCTCCTTGGGCCAGGCCTTTTACCAATAAGTATTTCTTATTAGAAATCCGAACCTAGGAATAAATAATATGAGTAAACATATAAATACCCTGTGTAACAATAAATTATCTAAATTAATAGTAATGATAATTACGATGTTCATGTTCACGGTTTTTTTAGTCTTGTGAAGACAATCCAATATTATGTACCTTATTATTTACCTTTTGATTAAAAATGTAATGTTTTATTTGACTCATTAGCCAATCCTTCGAGACCGTTTCGCTGTGAGAATCTTTCGCTGGAGAGAATAACGTATGCGCCGATACAGATAATTGTAAGTTTTTGTTGACAAAGTATCGTTTAGTCATCAATTTTCTTGAATTTTTTAAATCACGTCGATTCAATATAGTGAATGACTCCATTCTTATGCGGTCAGGTATTGAATCGGAAATGGACTTTACAATTTCGAATAGTTTTTCTAAAGCAAAAAAAAATAGCAATATGAGATCATTTTACAAAATGTGCCAAAACGATGCAACAAAGATGTAAACCAAAAAAGATATTTCAAAAAGATGTAAAAGCAAAAGAAGGTGTACTACAGCTAACCAGGAAATCCACTTGTATGCATCTTCATAATAAAATATTAATTTGACACACTATAACCTGAACTGTTTGTATTAACGCTGTAAAAATATCAAAGTGAAACCGATGTCGCTTTCTATGTGACGTCATTGCACCCTGCGCGATCTGGACTAAAATACGATCGCTAGTGGCTACACCTCGTCTATTTGTATCATGGTATATTTTAGAATATATTCAGCAAGTTGTATTATATGAAATGTGAACTATACGAAATAGTAAGCTGCGGCAGCTGGTGCGATCATGTATGGCTATGATTTTACCGGTGTCGAACGTGAGTCGAAATACATTGATTGTATACCTATAGTGTGACCCAGGATAGGATTCTTATGGGCCCAGGACGGGGGTCAGGCGCGAAAACATCGATAGCAAAGGGATAGATAAGCAAAAGAAGGGAGCACGGGGGTAAGATAGAAATAGTATAATTAATAGCAAGTTGCCAGTAGAAAAGAAGAAAAGAAATAGAAATAGAAATTAGCAATAGGCTAAGCTAGATAATCCGAACAATAACAGAAACGGGAGCACGCAATGTCGCAACGGGCTGGGGACTTTAAATCGTTTGGTGGGAAAAGGCAGAAAGATATTGGTGGGAAAGGGAACAGGAGGAAAGGAAGGGCTTACCGGCTCTAAATATTATCGTCAACACAAAAGTTGGGCGCCAGTTACTCTGACGGAATAGCATCGACGAGTGACCTCAGAACGTCCTCGAATGTTTACTAGAAATGGCACGGCTAGCAGGGGAAAGAAGAAGGGTTTCAGGAAGAAAGTTTCCAATCACAACGGCTTCTTAGTTATTATATCGGTTCTGAAATGATCTATGGCACAAAAGGGAAGGAGGGGGTAAAGGGCTTTTCAGGAATAAGAGCGCAAGATATTAAAACTAATCGCAACGCAACACACCACTTGGCCTCGCGCACACGGCAGAAGGCCGATCTCGAATTTGAATAACAAAAGAAAATGCCGGTCCACGTGGGACGACTCTCAAATTATCAGAAAGAACTCTAAAATAACGGACTAAAAGCGTTGGGGAAGGATACCAAAAAGGGAACTCAATCAACCGTTAAATCACACACTCAAAACCGATGCCCTACTACACTTCGTGTAGGCTGAATGTGCTATAAATATTTAAATGTCCGTTTAGTTTTCAATCCAATAGATCAAATGCGTCTACAATTCGCTGGTGCTCAAGATACCTTAATATAGATCACTTGTGATACACCATTTCATTTATTTTTCTGAATAAAAATTTGCTTTATCTATTTATGTTATCTATATGTATCTCTATCTCCAGTTTCCGTAATATAAATAAATATGTATACTTGATGAAAATCAAAATCTCGTAAATTAAATATCAAATAGACATAAAAATAATATTTCACAGATTTGCTGTAAACGTTTCTATTAACGAATACGTATTGCTTAGATGTCCTACAAACGTTACCATAATATCCACTATCAATGTTGTATATATTGCATTTGGCAGAAACTTTGGATATTATATAACACTGTGACGTGATTTTTCAACTCATGGCCACAAAAGGACTCTGATTATCATTTAGGGTAACGTTCATTGTTTTGTTGGCTCTCCCCGAGTCGTCGCCCTACTTAGAAATTAGGCTCTCGGATAGATACGTACGCTTGCGTGAAAGTTCTTGACGGAAAATATTGTGTGTGGTTTGGGAAGTTTGGAAGGTTGGAGCGCTCGAATCTGACACGAGGAGAGAGACTCGAGGAAACAAGTAGCCCGGCAGAGGAGAACACCCGACCAGACTCCTCCACAGATCGGCAGAAGCCCAGCGACAATACCGGCGCCCCACAGAAAAAAGGCATCGGATTGGAGAACGGGCAGTGTTTTTGTACGATTACTGGCAGGAGAAGCAACCGTGGAGGATCTCAAGGAATTGTCGTGTTACCGATTAGTTAAAAGACGCTCTCGATGCAGTTAAAGGGACGGTTCGAGTAAACGCGCAGTGGTTATCGGTCAAGGGATTTCGGCCAATCAGAATGATTTGTTCTCAAAATTTGTTATTATCAAGTCAGTCTGCCTTGGGACGCCCACGAAGTGTCTTGAGCTGACTCATGCTGCCGCGTTACTATATTGATAGTCTTTCTACCTGTGTTCGCCTAGGCGACACTATGAGGTTGTCATACGCGCGTATAGTTCATGATGTCGTGTATCGTTGTTGCACTCGTTCTCGCGCCACTATAGATTTCCGGAAGTTAGTTTCGCGTGTTCTTGGATTGTTTTGTAGTTTTAGGCAGTCATTGTTGTCTAGGCAGTTTTGTACAGTGATGTACTATCATAGAAGTGTCCCTTGGATACAGCTCCCGGTCTCTGTAGATTAGCTGAGTCGGTTTTGGTGAGTCGTACCGATTTTATTAATTGGTCCGGGGGTTTCGAATCATTGATTAGTTTAGCTCTCTGTAAAAGAGACGCTATTTACCTGGCCTCAACTCTGATCCTTTCTACCACAACCCGCAGCCTGAGCGGCCGTACATTTCCGCGACAGCGGAAGAATGCAGTTGCGTTTGTCAATTTCACGCGATCCCAAAAATTGAGAGATTCCATTTATGTTTGTGTTATTTTCGGTGAAGTCGAGGCGCTTCCCCTCGACCTCCGGGACATACCGATTTGTCAGTTCTCGATGAAATAATAACTGGCTGGCACTCAGCCGTGGCTAACGGATGCATGAGCGGGGGGTGGGCGGCCGAAAGTGACGTTATCGGGTAGACTTCTTGAGTTCTCGCAATCAGGTCGGAAAATACGTCACAATATGTATCAGTAAACTATAGGTATGCAATTAATGTATTTCAACTCTCGTTCGACATCGGTGGAAACATAGCCATGTGAAAATAGTATATGTATACAGGTTATACGTATATAAATTATATATGTATTGTATTTTATATACAAAATTAAACATATATAATTCATATATAATTTAGTATTTTTACATAATTGATATATTATTTGGAAACATATATGATATGACAGGTGATTATTTCAATGACGGTCAGAGGTTTTTTTTTATATGTAATGACTATTTCAGTGACATTAAAGCAGCATCCACACCGAATTTTCCCCCTTTTTAAAAATATTGTTAGTTTGCATGAATGAATCAACCTTCAAGATACTCAATCACCAAAGTTATTTATTCACGTACATATACCGGGTGCGGCATTTTACATGAAAAAAGGAAATATCTCTAAAACGAAGTGTCGCAGAGGAAAATGTTTAAAATAAAATTTGTTTGTTCTGAAGGTGTTATTTATAATAATTATTAATTTTAAATAATTTAATTTAATTAATTTAAAATTAATAACCGTCTTTTAAAATTTAAATCTTGTGAAAATTGAACGGTAAGCAGTAAAATGTTTCAGACAAAAATAATTTGTTTTTTTTTTGCGTAGATTCAGATGCCGCTACAAAAACTATAGGTTTTTATCGAAAAATAAAAAGTAAACAAATTTTATTTAAAAAATTTCCCTCTGCAACCTATATAATGTTCCGTGAAGTATCTAGAATTATATTACAATACAATGAATACCAATGAATTAAATATTTCACCTTTTTTCTTCGTTATTAGGCATAGGCATACGTAATTAAGGACGCGTAATAATGTTTGTTCAATCCTCTCGACAGGGAGTATATGGATGCAATAGCTAATACGCATGCGAAATCAGGAATGATGAAAAATCTGCGCCAGTGTCACAATGGATAAGTATGTCAATTCCTTTAATCGAATGTATCAGTTGGTTTACAATAGCTAGTACCATATGTAATGATTCACTCGCACAAAGTATTTTAATATAATACCAAAACAAGTTCCATTATTCCAGAAAATACAATAATTTTTACGTTTTTTTTCTTTTTTATAAATAACCGAAGTAAAAATTTCTTTACATTTTTTCGCTCTCGCAAAAGCATAAACATTTTCTCCTAGCGTCATCTGATTTAGCAGAAAGAAATTTCGTAAAGCTCCAATATCTCGCTCGGCCAATATTAATGTTTAAGGTGCCTCAAGTAATGTTCCACCGATATATCTTCATCGTGAATCGAATTCAATAACAATCTATGTTTCAGAATTCTATGGGCATTAAGCAGTTTAATAGTATTCATTTTTTTTAAATCAACTTTATTTGGCCCATGATTTATTTAGCCGTTTCCATCCTCAAAATGAAAAGTTGACCGTGCTCAGATGGGTCCCCATAGCCGTACATAATTTTTAATATGCGATAACTGGTGTACATTAAAGGGGCATTTTTCTAAAGCGTAAGTTTTTTTTATTCCTGCAATAGAGATAGAAAAATCGTTCTGCTAAATCAATGTCATGCTTATGGATTCCAGACTGTAACAAGATCTTTGTGGCATACAATAAATAAAATAAATAAATAATGTTGATGATATTTCGTGGCAAGTTTACCTCTTAATAGGATGGGAGAATCGAAAAGAAGGAAATCCCTCATTTATGAGGCTTTCCAAAATTTCATATATTTTATTGGTCTTGGAGTTCGCACTGTAAAATTTGGAGGCTTGATTTCAAAAAGTCATTTGTCTATTGCATTACGTAAAGGTTTTTTTAATATAGAATGGTAATACAGAGTGGCCACATTGAAACATGGAATCAAAGACGTGATGGAAGGTCCTTTTACCTCTTTAACGTGTTCTAGTTCTTATTCTATAGCTGCCGATACCTGAGACAGCATTCGTTCTTCTGTGCGAATACGAGGATGAGGAAAAAAAAAAAAAAAACCTAAAGAATAATTCATGAACCTTTTTTTGTTAGTAGTCTGTAAGTTTGCTTCTTATTTTTTTTTAATTTGGCGTCAGCGGCCAAATCTCGTTACTTTATCAAGATTCGCTGCGAGGTACGACCGATGGGTCGACATAGATATACATCGTTCTTTTCGTACCTGTAAATACACACCGTCCTTTTTTCCTTTTCCTGGATATATGGCGAGTCTCGCTGTCTCTCGAGTCTTCGCAAACGTTACAGTCTGCATCATCAGGGCTGGGAGGCTCCGATACTGAAGCTCCCTGTTGTCAGGAAGTCTTTATACAGCTGATCAGCTGATCAATTAAACAACTTATGATCGGCTGAAGCAATGATCCGCATGAGCAATCATAGGTATATTAAGACTTCCTGACAACAGGGAGCTTCAGTATCGGAGCCTCCCAGCCCTGATGATGCAGACTGTAACGTTTGCGAAACGTCGGCACAAAGCTGAACACAGACGCGGCTTCCATCCGGAAACCATGAGTATTAATGATAATATTGGCCGCGAAAGCCTAAAATCTCAAATCACAGCATCCATTATATATTTTAACTAATACGCCCATACAGCACGGTAAGATTATAGCGAGATTCCAGAAACGAAATCTTGTAATATTGTCATCATCTCAGGAATGTTGCAGTATGTTTCTATGACATTTCAATTAACTCGCAGAAACGTGAAAATGTTCGCTAACATAACGAACCATCTGTTACATAACAGGTAGCTAACACTGCAACTGCAGTACATAGTACTAGAAATTTACTATGCCATCGCAATGTAATGTACGAAAAAAAAATTATTTTAAATAATCTCTTTTCACACGGAAGTCCAGTGATCCCCATGCCCCGTTATTGGGATTGATCGCGTTAATTTTTTTCCTTTGAACTAAATTTGCTACCTACTCCGGGGTTCGAACCAGCAACCTAAGAACTACCAAGCACGCATGCTATCCATTACGCTATCGATTACTTGTGATTTTTCTATGAATAAATACGAAATTAGATGTATCTGGTGCAAAAATGGAAGAACTATGCTAAAAAAAATATTAAGTTAGCTAAAGTAAATACTTGGTTTTATCAGAAGTTACCAATTTTGAATGTCACTGTACGAGCTTCGATTTTTCCAATACAAACTTATTAATATTCCAAAGCGTCTTCGAATAAAACAATATGATGGGATTTTGAAGTACACATGCCACAGAAATTTCTGAGATACGTACCCGATTTTTCAGGTATGGGTAGCTGGAAATTCAGTGACGGTGAACTTGTAATTTTTATATAAATATCCAAGTCCTGCATATGAATTATTAAATCGATCAATGAATATTAAAAACCGGATTTTAATTTTACAATTTGTATCATGTCACGACCAAAATGTTACAGAAGTTTTGTAATTTTCACATAAAACTTTTTAAAATGAATCGTCAGGTATATAAATTTACCCTAATTTTACAACGTGTGTTATAGTAATAATTATTTCAGAAACCGGTTTTATAAATTTCGTACTACTTGTCACAGTAAATTTACAATCTTTTTTAGCGGCGTAACCCATTCAACAGCCCCCAAAATTATAAAAATTCGAAATAACGTACGTCATTTCAAAAAATTATTCTTGAAGCCTTAGATCATGAATGATTTGTTATGAAAACGGGACATTGCAATATTTCTGAAACGTTACTGAAACTTTACGTTCTGTAGGGGACCTCTTGTGAATTTCAAATGTATGCAAATCCGACTAAGAAACCGAAAAATTGCGAAATAAAAATGATGTTTTTCGAACATACAGTACAGTATCAATGGAAAACGACTAGTAATAGTTATACATAGCTTTAGAGCCTGGAGGACTGATTACTACTTGCGAAAAATCAGCGTACTAAAAGTATACAAATATAAGACTCTGGGATGATGATTTTACAATAGAAACAAATAACACATTTTTAATAGGTATAACAGTGGATTGCATACCACCCATTAACCTAACACTAGAGTTATTGAGTAACAAAATTTTAAAAAAATTAAAAGCTTCAATTAACAAATATCATACGGGAACATAGCGAACTAGTTGAGTGCACAGCTGAACGAATTCCAAAAACACATGGAAAATTATGAAAACTGTGAAAGTGAAACACTTAATTATACTATATGTACTAATTTGTCTACTAATTGTAAGATTAGTTATAGTTGAGTATGTTTTCTTTATACATGAAATAGAAAAATACTTCTTTCCTGACAAGCTAAACGCTTCTGCAGCACAGCGAGAAGCGGAGAACGCTCCTCCAGATGAATCCGAATTACCAGTCGTGAAAAGACACATAGTTATCAGCTTCCAACGAAATAGTCCGGAAAATAGAATTCAAGACGCAAGATTAGTTGATAAGATACACGATTATAAAGTAAATTGTTTCAGGATAACAGTATGTAACTTGGAATACGTGAAAAATGGATGAGTATAATCGAAGAAAAATCTCTTATTGTTAGAAGCTTTTTCTTTTCCCACAGGGGAAGAAATTATGTAAGTTTGTGAGTTATTAAGTTATTAAGTGTTTGAACAAAAACAATCAATTTACATTGTATCAATATCAATCAAAAGAAGAGTAACAATAAAACTAAAAGATTCGAAACATCTCATGTTTGGTATGTCAATTATTTCGCATATAAGTGTCATGCAGGTAATCAGAAACACAACGATACTCGCAGTACTGACAGCAAATTTCAGAACATACTCTAAGTAGCAGTTCAGGTTAAAAAAATATGTTTGCGCTCTGTTGGCATGAGAATTCTCAATTACATTCCTTTCAAATAAGTTTTTTATTTTGAGGCTATAACGCGTTCCCCAGTCCTGTCAAAGTCACGTTTAGCTTTACTAGCAGATCGAAATTCGCTTAACCACTTAACTGGCATGCGTGCAATAGCACGTCAAGAGCGTCCCATGTTCCAACTGGCAGACGCACGCTTGCGAGATTGAGTCAGAACACGCTTGACGTGCTATTGCACGCGTGACTTCAACGCTAAATTTACAGACATTGATCATCAAAGTCAACATAAATTGCTAAAAACTAATATTTATGAATTCTATAATGTTACTCTTAAATTCCACACCTGGGTCACGCACCTTTAAGTTCGACACTGACTGGAGCGAATTCGCAATTCACACCAGTGTGGAGTTTAAGGGTTAAGCCTGAAATTTGAGATCCGTCAAATTGACGGGTTGCGTAAATCCAGTGTTAAAATGGTTAATAGCGAGGCCCTTAAAGCTACTGTTCAGTTAGTTTACATGTAGTGATGGTTACATACACGGAGTGGTGACCTCAGAAGTGAGGAAATGTAATCTCCATTTTTTTCGCTCATTTCTAAATGATTTATCAAAATCTTTGATGAATCAGTTTCGATATACGATACAGCTGGCGGCTCTTCTCGATTTAAATGGGAATAATGTTTTAATTTCAATAAAATTATACGAAAACAAATCACGCATATCCGACCTGTCAAAATATTATGGGCGCCGCTATTACCCTTGTCTCAGTTTCATACATTATACTTCAAATAAAAATATTCGATATACTTAAATGCAGAAAACTCGTATTCTGTGTCATATAAGGAAGGCAGCTGAACCAATAATTGGACGAAATAATGGAAACGCAAGAATAAAGTGAAAATTACGTTTTCTCGCTTCTAATGTCACCACTTCGTGTACATGTACACACACAGAATAGCTGAACAGCAGTCTTAACCGGTACGCGTTTACGTGTGCTCTGCCTTCCAAGGGGTTACAAATATAAAAGGAAGTATATGATATACAATGTGTATATGTTAAATGTTTACAACTCATAATACTATTTCTATTTTGTAATAGAAAATGACTGACCAATTAGAAATTTATTACGTTTCCCATAAATTATGCAGCAAACATTTATGCAGAAAAGTAAGTGAAAATTTGTAAGAGAACAAAAAAGGACTAAAAAATAAGTGAACCGTAGTAGGAAAATAAAAGTAACTAGAAATACATAAAAGTAACTCGAGAGAACATAAACGTCCTACATCTTAATATCATCCAATTTTCTAAAAATTTCTGTTAGAAAAACACCATGATAATTGTTAATAAATAGTTTGAAAGTTAACTTCCTTTGCAGTTCTATGACTTAAAAATGTATACAACTTACCACAATTAATAGAACCGTACGCATCAGTTACATCACAAGATACAATGTGCAGATGTTTTTGTGTTGAATTTTGTATATACTGAACAGTCATTTTCCACTGCATATAGAAACGATGTAGTGTCATCCGATTGTAGTGGGTAATGTATAACTGTTCTAAAAATCTTAAAACTTTGTGTAGGTTATCTTTTTCTATCTGACTATATCTAGAAAAAAAATATAGGAAATATACCATATGTATTAAGCATAATGGACACTGCTCATCCTGCTCATGTATATTTACAAATAATGTATGTACATTCATTCATATATCTAGATATTTTTCCAGTGCATTGTAATATTTTTACTCACTTTATATGTAAAATAGGCCTAACTCCTGTTAATTTTGGTATTAATATCCATTCACCAGTCGGAGGGTCATGGCGATCTCTGGTGTCATCGATTATAATAGTTAATCTTTGTTTCATTTTATGGATAAATTTAACTTTCTCAATTTTCCATATACTATGTGGTATATAAAACATTTTATTGGCAGCAGAAGTAATATTTGTTATGTAAAATTGAGTATGTAATATTTCCTTAATAAATTCAGTGAGAAACCAGTATACTATTTTTGCAAAAATCAACTGTTTTGTTATATAGTTATTAATAGGTGTCAACCAAGTAATATCAGCAATCTGGAAAACATGCAATATCCAGATTCAATAGTGCCCAGTTTTTAAAATATCTTATTGTATTTCACTCACCTTCAGCTTATTTATAATTGATTTTAAAGTGGTATATTCATATCTCCCACTGCCCACTAATTGGCTAACGACTTTCAGAATTTTCTTTCTGTTTCTACGATTGCCAAATAAACTTAATGGAACAACCTTATCAAAAATTAGCTGGAAATATTTTTTTATTTGATGAACCGGCATAAAAATTTCAATTTTTTTAACTTCCTTCTTTTTAATCTGATTTATATTCTTTAGAACACTATAATAATTAAATCTTTTGTGATATTTTTTAAAACATTCCAGTATGGGAACTACTAAAGGAATACACTTATCATAACCATCAACATCTACATCAATGTAAACATCCATAATATATTGAAATATTTCTTTCCCATTTATTGATGCTTCCAAGATATGAGTTTTTGAAAATTTTGGTTCTTTTTGCATCTTCAACGCATGATCACCAATAGAAATATTGATTCTCTGTAGTATATTATCAATAGACCCTAAAGTCATTTGCATTTCAGTTGATTCTAGTGATCCAGTTATTTTGTCTTCAGTACAATTAACAAAATGGTCAAAACTTTCTGAAAATTCACAGAAGGACAAGTTTATATGACATGATAATAATATTTGTTAAATTCAAATATTGATAAATCTATAATCATGTGATCTGGGTACCTATAAAATCAATATAATTGCTTGCAAAATGCAAATCATTTATGTCTTTGTTTACTTCTTCATCCTCATTAACGTTTTCATGAGAGTGCATACTACCTGATACAATTTTTTTATATTTCTGCAAAATCTCTTCATCATTTATGTAGAATGCTTCATTTTTTGTCTGAATAGGTGTAACACTCCAGTGCTTGCAAAAGCTATATAGAATTAAATTGTACATTAAGATTCTATACATTTGTGAAACTATGAATGTAAAGTTGTCGACTTATTTTCATACAAGATATAAGAATTTCATAATTTTTTATAAATACAAACCTTACTAATGCAGGACCAAAGACGTCACTTATCTTTTGCCACTGTTCTTTCATTGTTAATGATACTGAACTAAATTATAATGCATGTGTTAACCGCCATACGACGCATGCATTTCACAGCCCAGTCGCACTTTTCAAACGCGCGTTCGAACGTATTCGAATGTAAACTGTCGACCAATGATAAAAGGTATCCACAAGAATTCATGTTGAATTATTCTCATTTTGCAAAGCAGTGACCAATGAACGAAGAAAATCGACCTCGTGTCGTCAGAAATCAGCTCGCTCATTGGTCACTGCTTTGCAAAACGAGGAACAAGTGACACCACGAAAAGGTATCTTAAGACCGTCGTGCAACGTAGTCATAGGCTTAGTTTCCACCGTGCAGAGTTTAAACGAAGTTAACCAATCACGTATAGGAGTTAAATGGAATTGACCAATAAGACTACTTAACTCTGTTTAAACTCTGCACGGTGGAAACTAAGCCATAGACTAAGGCTATACTCCTAAACTGGATCGTAGTTACGGTTACAAAATTTCAGCCAATCATATTGTACAATTTTTGTTAAATATGCAAATCGGTCAATATAATTGGCTGAAATATTGTAACCGTAACCACGATCCAGTTTCGGAATATAGCCTAAGTTTACACTACAGCATTAAACCGGTTTAATTAATACTGATCTAAAGGAATTGACAAATCATAGAAATTTCTACTTATAAGGAATATTTGGGATTGGTCAATTCCTTTACATCAGTATTAAATAAACCGGTTAAAGATCGCCGTGTGAACTTAGGCCCGTTTTCTTCAACGCGGTTCAATGCATAAACTTTATTAAACCGAGTTTATGCATTGAACCGTGTTGAGGAAAACAGGTTTTATTGATCCACTTGAGCTTGAATACGTGTTTGACAAGTGCAACCGAGTCTTCATGGTCAGTTTTTTCACCTTCGATTAAAGTTTTGCCTGCGGGTAAATCTCAAGGTGTTAACGACGGCAATCCAGGAAATGGTTTCTCTTAAATTGGTCAAGTCGGAACACCAGGTCTAATGAATATTTCACAAGTTTAATTCTTATTCTTACACAAAGAAAAAGCGTCCACCCTGTTGACGCTCATTACAAAGATCCTTATTCTAAACTACGCGAAAAAAGATCCTCTAGACCGATACACCCTAGGGAATGACAAGCTGTCGGATATGCCTACCAGAGTCGCTGATCTTCAAGCTTGGTTCTAAACACCAGGTAACCAATTACTTTCATGCTATAGGAGTTTATCCGCAGGTTGAACTTTAACCGATGGTGAAGAAACTGGCCATAACTATACGGAGCCTGTATTTTCATCATAGTAAGTTTGTTCGTTCAAGCGTTTTCACGTGCTCCGAAACACTATAGATATGTTCGAAAATAAGCCAAGAGCGCTGAAACCATACCATGTCTCGATCAAACGCCTGCAGTAAACAAAGAAGCTACGATACGCTCTGTGCTCTCGACTCATTTTCGAACACACCTATAGTGCTTCGGAGCACGTAAAAACGCTTCAACGAACGGACCTACAGAAAATATGCAATCGACCCCTAAGTCGATAGTCGCAGGCAATCGAAGTCAGTCGCTTTGGCAGCCAATAACGGAACGTACTAAGAATAAGATTATTGAGTAAAAGCATACTGATAGCAGCAATTTTGTATTTCGGTTAATGATGGAATGTATAGTTGCGAATGTAGATCACATGCGTTTTGATATAGAAATAGCTCTTGATGAACAATATGGAGCATTACCGCTACCATTTACAGGAATGGATAGTACGTATTATTTTTAAATATGCGTTTTAAAAAGGTTATGATGTTACGAGTTTAGTATTTTTATATTGAATCTATGTAAACACATTTATTGTTTGATTCGGCGTGTATTATAAACAAATATATACGTAAATGGCAGTTGTGCATTATTAGTGAAATATGGTTTGTACCATATTTACATTCTGTAACTATGATTTCAGAATCAATAGCTGCAGTATGCCAGTTTTATCCACGAGGAACATGCATTAAAGGTGCATCATGCCCATTTAGACATGTTCGTGGTGATCGAACGATTGTTTGCAAGCACTGGTTACGAGGCTTATGCAAAAAAGGGGATCAATGCGAATTTTTACATGAATATGATATGACCAAAATGCCAGAATGTTATTTTTATTCCCGGTTTAGTAAGTATTCTGATTGTGGTGACTTAATCTATAATGAGTTATTAATTGTTTTATTTCACAGATGCATGTCATAATAAGGAGTGTCCCTTCCTCCACATTGATCCAGAAACAAAGGTTCGTGACTGTCCCTGGTATGACCGTGGATTCTGTAGACATGGACCACTGTGCAGACATCGTCATGTACGTCGCGTTCTCTGCATGGCTTATCTGGCTGGTTTTTGTCCTGAAGGGCAGAACTGTAAATTCATGCAGTATGTGAAAAATTCTAGAAACCAATCAATCGATAACGGTAATAATAACAGAAACATCTACATTTTAATTACATATTTACAGTCCACGATTTGAGTTACCAGCAGTTCAAGATATGCAACCAAAAGAAGGAAAAAAAGTCATGATTACATGTCATTTTTGTGGAGAAGGTGGTCATAAAGCAATATATTGCAATAAAATGCCAGCTGATGCAAGAGAAGCACAGGTACGGTTGGAAATGGAAGGGGGATCTCACGCATCTCATCATCACGCGAACGTACATAACGGTCCACCCACAAGAGGACCTCAAAAACCTTTGGAAGAAGTTACCTGTTACAAATGTGGTACTAAGGGACATTACGCTAATAAATGTCCGAAAGGACATCTTGCGTTCCTTAGTCATGCTAGTGGTGGTACTGGACAAAATCCGAATTATAGAAGATGATTAACTATTACTTCTTGTAATTTATTTATTAAAATTAATTGCATATTAACGCTTTGGTTGGACATCATAATATGAAATAGAAAAATGTTATCCTGAAATGCAGGATTTTTACTAATGATGTTCAAAATACGTTTTGGTATTCACAATTACAATACAACATTGTTGTACCGATTACTGATGACGTTAGCGTCGATAAGAATAGGGAAAATAAAAAAAGTAACTGCTTACATTTGTGAAGAGAGAATCATTTTCCGACGAGATGAGGAGACTGCACAAAGCACTGTCAGCAGGCGCTTTTAATCGAGTGCCATTAAACTAATGTATGTTTGTCTACAGAGTCCGATTTTTCAATAAATATATAAACCAACGTTTCGAAATTCACTGCCAGTGCTGTTATGTATGCTGCGTTGTGGTAAATTGCACTAGTCGCTGTCCTCGGCAGAAACGGGGGTGTTCACAAGTAACATGACAAAGTTATAGAGCAAGTCCAGACAGGATTCATCTACATCCAGAGCTACTTAAATTAAATATTTGATTTCTAATTTTTTAAAATTATTTTTGTACCCTGCCGAGCCAAATTTTGTATCTCGCGTGCGTTTGCCGAGCCTACGCGTCGACGAGGATGAAACAGCCAGTGAATCAGAAGAAAGAAGACAAATAGCTCAACCACGTGTAAATCATAGTCCAATCATTTTAGATAAACAAATAAAATAAAACATATTGGCCACTTGTTAATTGATACTTTGACCATCTCGAGGATTTCTAAATGGCCTACATTTCTGGCAATAAATTATATCACTTGAGAGGGACGCATAACGAACAGAATGCTAGAGTAAACTGCATGTACAAAATGCTCGATGACATTATCCGTACACTTCTCGAATATTCTACCCAAATAGTAATTTTACATCCGTACAACGTTACAGTAATATTTACATATATACACAAGAATATCTATATACAACATCCCAATTTGAACCTTGGCGTTGTGTGAACGTCTGTATAATATCCAAAGTTTACGTCAAATGCAACACCTACAACATTAACAGTAGATTTTACAGTAACGCGGATATCTAAGAAATATGCATTCGTTGATGGAAACGTCTACAGCCAATCTGTGAAACATTATTTCTATGCCTATTTGATATTTGAATTACGAGATTTTGCATTTTATCAGGTGTACGTATTCATTTATATTACGAAAACTGGAGATAGAAAATTGGTTATTTTTGTTTGAATCCTGCAGGTGTAAGCACCAGTGATGTAAATGTATGTAGTTATTCACTTTGTTTGATTTACCTTTCGATTTGTTTCATTTTTGTTTATTGTCGATAACTGAGAGGGTTTGTTTTATTAAAAACAAATTTGTTGTTCTGAATTTATGAATACGCTTGGAAATATTGTAACTTTGTTCGATTGGGCATTACTTTTATTTTAAATATTTGATTCAATCAAACTTTGAAGTAATCGAAGCGAATGAATGGGGATTTATATGTCAAAAAGATATAGTTCATTATTCTCCTTGCAATTTATATAGAATGACGGATGGTAAACTGTACGTTCCGTGCGAATAGGGCCGATAGCATAGCATAGCATAGCATTGATGTTAAAAATACGCCATATAGACATTGTAAATCGCCATTATTAACGTGCAATAGATATCCATAAATCCGCAAAGGACATATCACAGTATGTAGGACTTGAATAGGATATTCTTATATTTGATAAATTGAGTGCACTAAGTGATATCGTATTTCAAAATTAAGGCTCTCCCATTTTTCTATCAATAAATTTCGTTACGTTCTTGTCTCGCGTGTTAGTAGCATTAAACTTGTGCCTGTACAAAACAGTAGCTTTGTTCACCTGACTTAGTTTCAACACTTAACCAAAAGTACCATGTTTCATTGGTTGGCTTAAAGAATGATACAACGAGAGCTTGCACTTTTTCAAAAATATAAACAGCGTAGGTAAATCAAACAATGTTAATGACTACGCTCACAGACGCAGGATTCACAAACAAAAATAAATTGCGTGTAAGGTTTAAGAACAAGAATGCACGAAACATGATCGGTTATTCCTGTTTAAATCCTGTGTATGTAATAAAGGGCTTCCTTCCTTCCTTTTCTTATAGCTTCCTCCTCAATAAGATGTGCCAGTAACTGGTGTAATAAAAGGCTATGAATGTTTAAATGTCCAGTCCATGGTAAATGGTCCAGCTCGGTAGAAATAACCAATAGTAAAATCTTTATTTATTCATTTAAATGGAACAGGTTAATTGATTTAAAATGGGAAGTGCTTCAAGCGTATATACCATCTTGCATCCATTATAATGGACAAAATAAATGCCGACATTAAAATAATATTCTAACGATGTCATATCGCGTTGTATTTAAGAACCGTTTTTATATGTTCCGAAGTACTACAGGTGTGTTCGAAAATGAGCAGAGAGCACAGAGTGCTTGTTTGTTTATTGCATGCATTTGATCGAGTCACAACATGGTCTCGGTGCTCTCGGCTTATTTTCGAACACACCTATAGTGCTTCAGAGTACGTAAAAACGCTTGAATGAACGGACCCAGTTTTTTGCTTTTTTAAACAATACTATAATCGAACAAACACTTTAATTAGTTTATTGAAGAAGAACAAACGATTTTGCATCGACTAATCCCTTTTTTAAAAACAAAAGCTGTAAACAAAACATTTGTCCGGCCAAATTCATACCGCGTAGCTACCTTTCGTCTTACCTTTTTAGATCAAATTATGATCTGACAAACGTTTTAATTAATTTATTCGGGAACAGCAAACGATTCCATATCGATTGACCCCATTGTTAAACGATAAATGTAAAATATTTTATAATTTTCGGCTAAATTAACACTAAAAATTGTTATCGCTTTTACATAAAAACTTTTAACTAACAAATGTTTGAATTAGTCTAACAATCAACAACAAACAACTGTTAGTCGTTTGTACAATCCGTAAAAAAAAAAAAATGTAAAAAGTCGTAGTTTTCCGGCTTACTTGTTAGTTTCTACCGTGCAGAGTTTAAACAGAGTTAACCAATCACGTTTAGGAGTTAAATGGAATTGACCAATGAGACTTCTTAACTCTGTTTAAACTCTGCACAGTGGAAACTAAGCCAGAGGTACGTAACAGGTGTACTGATAGTCAATTTCAGAACGTACCCACTGTATCCTCTAGGGATTTTGTTGTATGGTATTGTTCAATTTTTTTTAACAGATAAAAGTCGAATGTCATTTTAGTGGACTCAATGCGTTTTGAGTAGCGTAAGTGTTACATGGTAATATTTTTTATGTGTTGATGCAAAATAATGTCAATTAATTTGACAAAGAACAAAGATGCGCTGTTTGCTGCTTGGCATAGCGTCGTGGATGATAAATCACCGACAAATTGGTAAGTTAATAAATGTTTAAAAATTCTTTCACAATGAGTATATCGTAATATTTCTATTTTGTCCTGATTTCATTCGATCAAATATTCTCATTTCATGTATTAACATTGTGTGTCAAGATTATATAGTTTCTTATTTCTATTTGACAGAATTGAAAATTGCTTTAAAGTTGAAGTCTGATTATAGCCTAAAATTGCAAAATATTTTACTTGCTTAAGATCTTACTATTTTAGAATTAGTACAATAATGGTAGTATGTTATACAGGGCACTATTCGGTTACGAAGCCCAAACAAATACATTGAAAGTGGTTGGAACAGGAGCTGGAGGATGGGAGGAAATGATTGAAGAGTTGAATAGTGGAGACATTATGTATGCATTTTGCCGGGTTATTGATACAAAAACTAGTTTACCAAAATGTTTGCTTCTCAACTGGGTAAGTTTAATTATACATATATATAATTTAGTGGCCCCAAATAATAATATAATACATTGTACTCAACACCCGTCTAAATAAATTTTAGTTTATAAGAAATGTTTATTGATATAGGCATTACAAGTATTCTTCTGAAAATAAAAAATAAGGTATTATTCTATAATAACAATTCTTAAAATAAATTAAAAACTATGTTTTACTACTTTAACAATAATAAAATAACAAAACTATATAATGCAAAATAAAAATGTTTTACGTTGTTTCAAGTAAATTATATTTGGAGAAAAACATGGCAATCCACTCCAACTATTTATCTGTGCAACATCTAATTAACATATTGATAATAATAAACAACATTAATTTCTGAATCTATTGGGTTAGTAAGAAAGTCTTGCAACACACAACACAAGTAAAAAAGAAAAACATTCTATTTTAATATTAAAAGATTGTACAGTAATGTAGGCTCTTTCTGCATCTACAGCTCGTGTCCAACGCTCTGGTAGACTTTGCACACCCGCAGTCCAGAATTCTTTTGGTCGTGAATTAAAAAAGTTGTTCAGTGTATTTTGAGATCCGATCATCAAATTTTTTATCCTGTAAATAATTTTTTAAAGCTTGAAACAACAGCTTCCCAACCTAGCTGCAAAATAGATTCTTGTGTCATCTTAGCTGCATGGGGTCGAGCATTGTCGTGAAGAAGCCGAACTTGGAGACATTTACGCCTTTTTTTGTTTAATAATTTGAGCCAGCTTTTGTAGCTGTGCAGAGTAAGCCTCTGCCTTTATTGTGGTGTTGGGTGGCAGAAGTTCGTAATAGAGCATGCCCTCAGAGTCCCACCAACAACAGAGTAAAACTCTCTTCACTTCACGGGGCAGCTTAGGGGTTGGTTTTGGTTTTTTCCCTTTCGGTAGCCACTGTCGCTTGTGTAGGTGGTTAATATAGAGCACTCAGCTTTCATCTCCAGTGACTATTTCTTGAAGGAAATCCTTTCTGTGCGGACAATGCAGGAGTGAAAGACAGATGGGCAGATGCGTGTCGCTTTGTTTGATTCGCTGAGATCGTGCGGTATCCAAGACGAAATAATTTTCCTATACCCCAGTTCTTGAAAATCTTGGAGAATCGTGGGATGGCTATAGCCGAGTTTGTTGGCTAATTCTCGTTATGACGTGTTAAGCTCTGCCTTTATAAGTGCTCGCAGTTCTTCATTGTCAACAGTTGATTCCCTGCCGGACCTTGGTTCGTCTTCAAAAGATGTATCGCCAGAACGGAAACGCTGATACTAACGGGATACCGTTGAATGATGAACTACGTTAGCCTTGAACGCACTACACCATATTAGCGGCTGCGGTTCTTGCAGAATGCCCTTGCAAGTACACGTAATATGCGATCGCTCGAAGTGCACTTTGATCCATCTTTGCTCATATTGTCTGCGCGGAACAACTGACTGGCTTATATACTCTGCGGCATGGAAGGTTCTAGACCAGGCTTGTATTTACAACTCTGGAATGTCTCGAACTTCGTTATGAGAAAAAATATTTTAATCGATGAAAAAGTGTCGCATGACTATCTTACCAACCCAATAAATTGAAAAAATTAACTTGAAAATAATTTTATTACGATGTGATGACTTTGGTGAATGCAGTTTTAAAGCTATAAGAAAAATAAAGAAAAGCATTGTCTTGTTCTTCCCACGTTGTCATATGTACAACGTTAAATATTTGGAAAATAATTATAACTTTCAATGGGCTGTATCATTTGCTTTAAATGGTCAATCGAATTTATATTGCATAGAAGTACTCAGTACAATCTGAATTAATGTTGTGGCAAGTTTCAAAAAGATGTTGAATTAAAAAATTGCGGATATAACTATCATAAGAGACCCAGTACAGTTTCATATCAAACGTAAGGCCACTAAATTGGGCTATAATTACAGGAAGCATCCAAATCAGACTTTTTTTTTAAATAGATACCCCTAAAATAGAGGCACGGAAGCCTTTTTTATATGACTTACAAAAATTGTAACTTAAGAGTCTGATGTTTAGCAATGACTACAATTATATCTGGTGATAGTATTGAATATCTCAGAAATAACTGTGTTTTGTAACAAATGATTGGTACATTTATACATATCTTTGGGTATGAAGCATTAATTACCACAATGGAGGAAAGTGTTACGTGAGCACATGGTGTTTTAAGTAAGTGAGCACATTTTTAGTTCCATCATTGATTTTTGTATTTGCAATATGCAGTTTCCTTTTTTATCACTGGTTTGCACTATTCGCGTTGTTACTAATTCTTATCAGTCGTGCATTAGAGAAAGGAATCCACAAAAGCATATCCATGTTTGAGGTAGGGATTAGTAAGTAAATCTTTCCTCTTAAAAATTCCTACATGAAATTATACATATCTCATCCAGTTCTAAAAAAAAGAATATGTACATTCTATGTTATTGTTCTACATACAAAAAGTATTAAAGTCATAATATGTAAAGTATGTCAGTACATTTTTGTTTATTGTGCGATGTTGCATTATCGTCTTAATTTAATATTTGCAGATTTCTTTGTAATGTCTCCATATCTCTTTTACATTATTACAATTGCTAAGGGGACTTAGGAGTGCAAATGGCTATTTTGAAGTTACAATTGAGAAAATTGTAAATTATAAGGAAGTAATATATGTATTATCTTTATCAAACTTGAGTGCACGCAGATTTGTGTAAGTTCTACAATTACTGAAATGATAATTTTATAAGGAATAAATGGGAAATCAAGAAATGAGACGCATGCAAAATTTTGGTGTCATTCCTTTATTTCATACAAAAGTATCATGCACGTAAGAATGCGGCTTGCAAAAATACGATATTTCACTTTGTGATTGGAAAGTACTCCCCAGTTGCTTAAACTTTGGAATATCGGTATTTTTTTTTTAAATATTGATCTTTTTTGGCTAAAAAATTATACATATATAAAATATGTTGCCTAGGATGTTAAGTTTGTTTAAGTTTGTTCTGAGCTCCAAAAGGGGTTTTACCAGCAGTCTAAATGTTAATTAGTTCACTGTATTTTCTTTGACTGATCCTAAAATGCCAAAAAAATAGGTGTCAAAAATGAATGAAAGTTTGTATGCTGAGGTTTTAATGGTTCTGGATTCTATTTTAAGAGGGTATTTTAGTCTAGACAAGGATTTTTTGGCCTATTACGATTATTTTACGCAGGAACTAATAAACATTTTAACATCGGTATTTCTCATAGTTATTCATTGATATTTAAAGATAGTCTGTGATTGTTTATATGTAAATAAAATGAAAACTATGGCCGCTACAGATTATCGCGTAGATCGCTGATTAAAAGACAACCTCGGGTGGTGTCCAGAATTTAGGGTGTTCTGTTTTTCTGAAACTAATAAAAAATGATTAGTAGAAGTAATTAATATAAGTGTGGCTGTAGAACTAACTAAAAGAACCCGGCGGAAAAGTGAAATTTACTAATAAATAAACTGGCGGTCTTATAAAAAATAAATATCGATTTTAACCTTTTTTTATCTTTCAATAACCATAAATAGTTGTAGAAAAAAGTTATTAAATTTTATTAGTTAGTGCCATAGAGAATTGCATACTGAATATACACAGAAAATTTGAAGTCAATCGAACTATTAGATTTTGAGATATTATGAACATGAGTTTGTAAATTGTAGTTTTGAGAGAAAAGCGTTTAAAGTTTTCAAGTTTTTAATTTCAAAACGGCGGACCGAATATAGCGGCAACATTTCAAAATTTGGTGGAAACTTTTTTTTTTACATTTGGTCACTATTTTCGTGCTTGTACGATTCGATAAGGATCTTTATACAAGTCTGATTTGTAAGAATATGATTCGTTTGTTGTCGGGACGAAAGAACGGAGACTTGGGGTCAATGAGAATAAACATAAATATACATTGGGACGTTAATTCGGAACAGACGAACTCCTTAGCTGTTCGTAGCGGTACAGACCTTCGCCACAAACATCGGTACTCCCTACTTTTCCCCAAAAACACCAGATAAAAGAACTCTATGGTACTAAATACTACTGGGCGCCAGGCACACCGTTGTGCCACGGGAAGGCAACAGAAATTCTTGAGGGAAACAAGGAATGTTACCCGGCCAGCTAGAACGAAAAGAGAAAGTAGAGGGGCGGGGACTTCGAGACTTAGTAAAATTTAACAAAACAATAGAATAACAGAATAAAATTAACAACTTCGAGACGAAATAAATAAGCATCACGTGATACAAGATTCACTACGGGACACGTGAATAAAAGAAACGTAAGAACTATTTAATTTAGTAACGTCCGCCACGCTTGCGATAACTAGTTTATATTCGACGCCGGAACATATGCGAAAAGGTCGAACTTGAAGACATCTACGTCCTGAAAAGGACGTTGCTAAGCACGCGATTTAACGAACATCGGCACGAACGAAGTCGCGTGGCGGATCGGAATATAGAATTACAAAAATAATACACAGTATAAGAGAGAGAAGATACAAATGATTCAACAAAGTACGACCAATACGATATGGTAGCGACTAGAGAAAGAAACAAAGTAATCGAATAAAGGAACGTTAGACGAAATATCGAGAACATACGAGATCAAGAAGTCTCGCGAAACTACAAAAGAAACGATATATTGTTCTCGATAATATTATCAATTTTAATAGTTAATTCTCACCAATAATAATAATTCTTGACATGAATTATAAGGCTACCTTCGTGAATTCACGTGAAGCGTGTTTCACGAATTCTCTAGAAATTTTCCAGGGTCACCGAGATTAATCAATTAAGACTACAGATATGCGACATACGATAAATTATAATAAGTAGAAAGTTCAAGCGGTAGGCACGGAATCTTTTCCTTTCTTTTGTCCTCTCGACGCCGAGACGCTTACCATGAACGATACAAAAAACCAATTCGGTACAATTACTTATTCGGTGACGCACCGACCAAGATGGCTAACTATGAGAGAATAATGTTCGTAGGCAGTTCTTCGGGGCTCGAGGCCAATGCTAGCTCCGTCGCCCCCGCCGGGCCCTCCTGATCCAATCGTCAACTACACCCAAATTTCTTCTAAAATAATTTATCGGTAATTCTTATCACCTTAACCCTACGAGAAGGTCGCCAAACGAAATTGTGTTTATAATCGGAGCCTCCATGTAATCGCTACAATTCGATACGTGGGAGGACGGTCCACGGGATTCTTCTACATGTTACAATTCGCTGCCGTGGCTGGTGTTGCCCAGAATGTTGTCCGGAGGCGATCCTCGTCCGGACTCCTGTCGGGACGGATAGATGGTGGAGGGTAGCGACCTTTCGAACCTGGGTAACTTCCTCAGCTCCCGTTCCTCTTCGAGACGGTTGGCGTTCCCTTCACCGGACGTCGGTACCGGCGATACGTCGAAATCGGGATGGTCCAGGACGATGTCTTCTTTTGCATCGGCTCCCTACTCAGTTCGGGAGCCGTTAGCTGCGGGGTGGAGGCACCTGGTATTATGATGCTCCTCCACGTTCCCCCGCGGGACTATCGACGGCTTCCTTCGGACGAGACTACGAGTGATAGTCTATCCGTGGCATGGCTTCTCGATGTTCTCTCGACGTGATGGTGATGGTGGCCGGATACGTGCTGCATGAAATAGTCGTAACGAACGGAAAATAATTATTTTAGGTTATCAAAATATAATCTTGGGCCCTGGAGTTTTTGACCGGTACTTTTTAGGACTTTCCCGAGGGACGGTACTGCGTCCCGCAATCGAAACACGACAGTTCTAATTCCGGCAGTTTGTGACGCGGTATTTCAACGTCACAAAGTATATCTTTGTTGTTTTGATTTTACTTTTTTTCTATTAATTTCAGATTTACTTTTACTTTCCCCATTACAGAGACAACTAAACAATTTCACTTAACTAGGTAGATAACTACTTAGATAAATAACGATACTTCAACCGCAATAATGCGTACACGCTTGAAAATAATACTGCAACGTCAAATTAAAAATAAAAATAAATCACATTTCGATTTTTGTTCATTTTTTAATTAGAATTAAGTATTATTTTACTCAGAGGAACAATGAAAAAGGATATTAAAGCATTAATACAATAAAAAAAAAACTTTTTACCGACATATGTCTTTGACCATCACTAGCAGTAAAATGATGAAATTTTTGCTTATATTACTTTATTCATTTTGAAAGATGAACAATAAATTAAATACTTACATCGCATGTCATATTGTTGGTTCATTATATTCTCTAAATATTGAATTAATAATCTGATTTTTCCGAGTTATAAGTGATCATATGTGGTTGAATTGTGATTCAAAGAAAGAAGAACGCAGTAATACCCACACTTACCCTATATGTAATAAAGAAAAGATACAAGTAATACAAATTTAATTAATTCATGAAAAAATATACTGAATGAGTTTCTCACCACTTTGTGATATAGTTTTTTCTTTTGGAAATTATAGGGAAATAAAAATTTGTTAGTATCAAAACAGCAACTTATAATTAATGAGATCTTTTGGTATTTACTACTGCTTGTGTAAAGTTTCTAATGGACTCATCAGTTCTCTCATTAGCTTTGATAGATAAATATACTGTAACTCCTTCTGACTTCACATCTTTCACATGAGTAATACCCTGTATGACCTTTGATGCATTTTAAATGCTTGACTTAAAGAGAGGCAGGCCATCAACATTAAATTATAGATCAATTTTGTCGGTGATGTGCACGTCAACATTTATACATGTTTGCAAGCCTGATTCGATGCCAAAATATACAAATTCTCCAAAACTGTCATCGGCATCTTTCATTTTCTCAATATTATACTTAACTGAAATAGTTGACAAATATGTTTTTGCGGGTTTTGTTAAACTTAGCAGTAATGGAGGCTGTAGAATGTGCAATAGTCCATCTAAGTGAGCATGGGGTTACAGTTAACTGCCCATGTGCGTAGTTTTTGTATCTCTGGTTCTTCTTCACTCAAAGTTTTTGTACTGACATTTTCATTATCTGTATCCTCACTAATTTCCTCACTGAATTCTATTTCTCAATCAGTGGCGGATGAATCGCTTATTCATTTATTCTTATTATAGCTTAGTTGTTTCTTCTTCTTTTCTTTACAGCTTCCTTTTCATAAAGACGATGCGCCAATTTTATTTGTTTATTATTTCGGAAGAACTAGCAACCATGAATTAAATAAATATAATTTTGTAGAGATTATGTCATAATATTACGAATGAGATTACAGGTGAGCATGGACCTATTACATAAAATCCCCCGGTCATATTCATATGAAACGCGCGTTCGTCGAGTATGACTGAGTCCCAACCCGTTATGGTCCAAGTTAAGTGCCACCAGGCGGCGCACTTAATTCCAGGTTTAGTCCATCCAATACGAGCTTTGCGTCACGAGATTCCGATATTTGTATCCGCTAGCTTAAACCTTGAAAGGATCTAATCAGGAAACTCTAGCTTGGCACGCCAACATTATGCCTGAAAGAGGCTTGGACTGAAACTAGGAAACTCTAGGCAAATTTCTACTGGGGTTACTTCTGAGCATCTTTCCAGTAAGGTATCCAACGTCAGGTCTTCATACATATATATGAATTTATGTATGAACTCATCAAGGGTTCTACCGACCTCTGCTTTACGGCACTGAAACCAGCTTTCCGAACCGGGAGGGTAGTTGTTCATATGCTTCGGATGTTCATGTGTGGAGCTTCTGTGGTAATATATGGCCGATGCGGCCTTCCCCTTATGTCTTCAACAGAATTGGGATTTCTGCGAATCGCAAAACCATAATATGTGGTCATTCGCCAATAATTTTGTCCGTCAATTTTCCTACACCTTTGCCGTCAATACCTTTGTTGGCTTTCTTCGAATTGTGGAGTCCTGTAACCATTCGCCTCTCCACATGCTTAATACACTTTTCTTTTTGGCAATTGTTTCATCGTCATATTGTTTTATATCTAGAATACCTTTGAAGGTCTTGCTGTTACCATCTCCAATATACTTTGTGTATTTGTCGCCGTGCTTCTCCGTTTATTTTATTGTTAGAAACATCTGCTTTGCAGTGTCTATCTCCATTTTGCCAGCACTGCCTACTTGATTTGTAGTGCAATCATCCTGATGATTTGGATATTTTTTTTTATAAGATTATACCCTTAACAATAACTGGAATTGATGATTGTGTCAAGCACTTTTTTTATTGTACTTTCCAATAAGTGTAGTGACTCCAAATAAGGAACTAACGCCCGATTGCACCGCTTACACTTAAGCTGTGAGTGAGACTTAAAATTTTAAGTTGCTTGCACCAATAAAGAAGTAACACTTAACGATGTTCAAGTTCCACTTTTACCAAGTGGAAGATGGACATCGCTTGAGCGACTTTTAAGTCATACATAACCTCTAAATGCTGTAGTCCACATGCCAGAAGTCACGCAAAATATGGATAACCGAGTAAATAACGTGGTTGATGATGATGAATTGAATCCTCTCATGTTAATTGTGTATGGGATTCCAAGGAGAATTTTTGAACGAACTAATTATTTTGAAACTCTCGATGAATTATCGTTTTATTGAAAATTCCGTTTAACAAAACTTACAACAGAACGTGTACTACAACATATTCAACATGGTTTAGAATATCAGCATAATTTGTAAGATATTCTTGAATCGTACAGAATGAATGCGTAAATTGTCCACATGAGTACAGAGAGTACAGCATAGACACAAGCTTATTATTCATTTTATATACATTGTTTTACAGAAATCAATGTCAAATCTCTTGTTATCGCGAAAGTATCACGAGCTATTGCTGCTCTCTTACCACAATTCATCGAAATGCCTACAACATAGAATGAACGTAGGTTATCGCAAAGGAAATTTCATGAAATTGATTCATTCCCTCGGGCGATAGGAGCAATAGATTGCATTCGTGTGCATCGTTCATAGTAACAGTTCATGGTATTTATGGAAACACATTCATTTCAGTTTTTTGTCAACTTGATGTACAAAGTGTGACGTATTTTCTCAACTCGACACCGATATCGAAAAATCCGAGAGCTAACCTACGCCACCTTCGGCCGTCTACCCTTCGTCCATGCATCCACATGCCAGGCGAACGCCAGCCAATTCTTGTTTCACCGGGAACTGACAAGCCGGTATGACCTGGGAGCTGAGGTGGAACAGCCTCAACTCCGCCTTACGAGAACTCTGACGAAACCTATCAGGAAGACGGTAGCTTAACGGATCGTATTGATTTTTGGGGATGCGTAAATTCGAGAAACGCAACCGTAGGCGCTGATCTTTGGGGTCGCGTAAAATCAGCAAACGCAACTGGATGCACGAACGGGAGCAGACGGTAATGGAAACGCACGGCCGCTCAGGCTGCTAGGTTGTGGTAGAGAGGGTTGGAGTACGCGTCAGGTAAATAGTGCCGGAAACAGAGAACGGATATCGGAGAACACGATCGGACGAATCGATAGCTACAAGATCGGAATCCCTCCACCAATTAATAAATTTGGGAGCCCTTACCGGAGCTGGTTCAGCTAATCTGTAGAGGCCCGGAACTATATCCAGGGGACACTCAGGTGGGCACTACACCATAAAACAGCACTGCACCTCCGAAGCACTCGCAGGAAATCTATAGGATTTTCTGAATTTTACGAGAGCAACGCGAGAACTCTCTATGCTGCGTAGGAAACACAGCTAGAAAAACTATCAACAGATAGCACAGGAGCGCGAGCCAGTCCGAAGCATCTCGGTCAGTGTCTCAAGACAGAGTTCTTTGACAATAGTCAAATTCGGGAACTAATCGTTCTGATTGGTCGAGATCTTCTGAGCCGATAGCTAATCCTTTCCCTGGAGTCGTCTCTATAAACTAAAAACGAGAACATTCCTTAGCGAACCGGTACGTAGCATAACTGGAGATTTCCACGGCCGCTTTCCCAGGGCATTGGGCGACAGCTGGATACCTTAACCATAATTATGGTCAGGGGATTTCTCCCCTGCCCTTAACCTTATCCAAAACTCCACCGCCTGGTCTACAGTCCCTTGTCACTCTCCAGCAGGGCGCCGGTATCTCACCCGGACTTCTGCCGGTCCGTGGAGACGTCTTCGTTAGGTGCTGTCCCCTGCCGGGCCTCTCGGTGCGTCGAGACTATCTCCCCTCGGCAGGTTTGAGTACCTCGACCTCACTTAACGGCAGTATATCTTTGCGAGATTGTTGGCGTAACCACACGAATCTAACCGAGAACATAGTTTTTTAGCACAGGATGGTGACTCGACAGGAACTAGGGAACTTGAACATTATCTGAATAGGTAGCTGGAGTCGCCTTGTGACCATGAATTGAAAAATCGCGTCACAAAAGATGTAAGGTTATGTATACAAAAAATGTTCCAGAAATCAGAAATATATGTATTGTGACGTTATTATTTACGTCACAAATGCAGTATCGGTTGACTGTTGTGTTTCTATATCGGGGTGCGTTAACGCCCCTTCTTGAGAAATTCCCGTTGTGTGTCGGCCAAGACCTCCAGGGTCCCGATGAACTTATCAATCAGGATTAGACTAATTTTATTGCTCAAATTATTTTATGCGTTACAAATCCGGCTACAACATCGAAAATCTTCACGTCATTGGAAGGAGAATCAGGTCAAGCTGCACCAGGGATAGTGGAGGATGATCCAAAACACTAGACGGCTCCACCCTACCGCCGACGGCTCCCAAATGGAGTAGGGGATCGGCATCGAGTAAGACATCACCATGCACTCTACCGATTTTCTTGTTACTGCCGGTACTGATGTACCGAGATGGAACGATCTAATGTACCGAAGAGGAAGGGGAGCAGGAGCTACCCCGGCGTGAGGCGTCATGACCCTCCGTCACCTAGCCGTCCCGACTTGGTTCGGACGCAAATCATCATCAGAGTAATCTGGACACCCCACAGCTACGGCAGCGAGCATATGACAATTTTGAAGATCCTGGGTCCACCGATTAGACGTAACGTCATATCGCCGGTTAGACCGTGAGAGGATTTACTTATTCGAATTTTAGCCATCCTTTCACGTGTTGTGTTCCGCCGATCACAGTGAGGCTTCGGCAATTAAATATAGACTTTATCGCGTCCTTCTCGTGAGGGGTTATTGGTGATATCTCGTTTCTGAAATGATTTCGTTAAAGTGTTTAATTCAAGTCTATTGATACGGTTCCATATTTGCGCGTAGCAATACAGCGTTGAGTGGCCGAATAGGTCACTACTTTATAGCCTAGGATCGAGCTCGTAGGGATCCTTCGTGGGTTCCGACATTCGTAGATTGTCTGCCGTCTTGGCCGGTCTTGTCTTGGTAGTTGTTCTGATATCAGTTTCGTAATGTAATTTAACAGTAAGCAACTTTTGTTTAAAGGACGAAACCTTTTCCGTTTTGGCTTCCGTGCATGAGTACGTTTAGATCTATCTCGTTTCGTTCCTCCCGATTTTGGGCCTAGGAGATGTTCGCGTTTCGCTAGCCAAAGAAAGATTCCGTGCCTTTCTCTAATCATTTTTGTATTTCCGAATTGTAACGATTGAACTTAGCCTATTATCTCGGTGACCCTGGAAAGCTCGTCGACGAATCCGTAAACCACGCTTCTCGTGCGTTCACGTATTGCCTTTCTATTATGTCTTTTCGCGTATTTCGTATTTCTTATCTTTGCACTACCTTTTCTGAATTTTGTAATTTCTATTTCGTACCTTTTCGTGTAGCGTACCTTTTCTTGAATAACATTCGAAATTATATTCACCCCTATGCATTGTTAGTACTCGTTTAAGTTGTATACTGCATGTATTAATAGGTCTGTTTTTCAACTTATCTGAAAGTCCCTTATTACACTTTATTTTTACACTTAACTAAGGTCCATTCTTAACGAGTTAAGAGTATCCATCCGCAGAGGCGGCCTCCCTCTATGATGTTTTTCAGCCTTGGCTGGGACCCGTCTCACGCTCTGCCAGTGTTGTAGCTATGTCTCTTGGTGCCTTTTCGTAGCCATCAGGACCGTGAAGAGTTCTTCATGGGCGTCACACTGCGAAAATATCTATTCTAGGGATAAATTTCTTTAACCAGTTAACTGGTTATGCGCAGAAAACTTGCGTACCGAAACTGGTAATGACGGATATGTGCGCACATCAAATAACTCCGATAAATTTCAATGAATTTTGATGAAATTTGGTATGCCTAAGTTTTTTGGGTTGGTGATTACGAAACTGAACTCGAAATTGCGAAATGCAGAATGGCAGATCCAATATGGTGAGCCGAATTACAAAAAGTCAGTCTATTTGGATGAAACTCGGTACTCGGTAGGTTTTCAAGGTCACTAATTACGAATCTGAACAAAAAATTGGAAAACTCATAATGGCGAATAGAGATTCGTAATCAGCGATGCGAAAAAATCCCTATAGATGAGCGTTTATGTGAAATACGAAATTATTCGCTCCTACCAGTTTTGGTACAAAACCTTGATTTTTGTTTCATCAGTTAATTGGTTAATTTAAGTCAAGAATCAAGTCAATTGGTCCACTTGTTCATGAGATATCTGTAAAAGAAGATTTCAATTGCTCAATTTCATTTCACTCGATTTTCTCACCGCTCATCTACACAACATAATCAAACGTATTTTATGCGTCAAGGTACCATTCACACCGAATTTTCAGCCAGCATAAGGCTGCCTTTGCAACAGCCTTTAGCTCGCACACTGAGGAGCACTGGCATTCGTGTACAGCGCGCGCGCACGTGTGTGTATTTTCTATGCTTGACGGAGTTCCCTGTGGTTTATATGTCGGACATGAAAGTCCAGGGTGTCTCGCTGTTCCTCTCCATAGCTTCTTATGTCTAGGTATTTGACAAGGAGTTCCAGGATGTCCAGGCGTATTTTGTGGAAAATTTCCATGTCCTCCGTAGTTTCGTGTGTTTAGGTGTTGGATGTGAAAATCCAAGGGTCTTTCAGAAGTTTATCTATTTCTATTGAAATACATGATTACCTGTAAGAAACTCTTTTCCTCTTTTTCTCTCAAAGTACTCTACGATTTTACTTGATCTATTTTAACTTCACATTTTTTGCAGTAGAATGTTTCTTCCCAACAGACAATAGATGAATTATATGTAATATTATCTGATTTAATATTTCTTAAAGATAATGAAAGATCATAATTTGTAAAATATTAATGCTAATGAAGGTCGATATATGATTATTACAAATTTTATACAAGACAATTTGCAAAAATTAGTGAAATACCGGCAAAAACGTTTGCGATATAAAATAGGGCGCCAAGTGCATACATATAGCAGTTTCAGGTACTTCACTTACAAAAAGTTTTGAAATCAGTGTTTGATGCTAACAAGTGTGAATCCATGATAAATATTGTTATCAATGGAATAAGGTTGTTAAAGATTTCTAAATCAAGTCGCTTTGAGGTATGAATGATTTATCAATAAATATTCAATTCAATAATCAGATCCTCTGATTATTGACACGTTTGGCGAAGCGCATGAGTGTGGCGAATGTCGTCAGTTTGTTCTGTTAAGTTATAAAAGGTTATAAGAGATATTTTTTCACTTACGGAGGTTAGATAATGTTCTTAGAGTTGAAGAGAGTTTCACTATTCTGAGTTCTTTAACTGGCACTTCGTCGTCTGCTGTGGCACTCGCGATAGACTGAAACTTATGCTCACCGCGGTGACTTCCCTGGCCCTCGGGTGGGAAGGCTTGTTCACTTGGATCCGAAATCACGTAGGATGCTATCGGCGGAGGCACGAGCAAGACCCGATGGTTGTCAGGGTTCGCAAAAGACGCTCATCGGTTCCGAATACTGTAGGTGCCTTAGCTCCGATTTCGGGGACAATGCACCGCAGTATTGATGATCTTGCAGGAAGAGTCTTGCTTCATACCTCGCGCTGGCATGTGGTGTGAGCGCGTGGCCTGCTGTTCAGCGTTCTAGGATTTATGTGAGGCAATCGAAAAGTTCGATGTGCCGAAAAGAATTTACAGAAGGCATTGATTAACAGGATCCGCTTTGGGATATAACGACTATGTGAAATAGCTATTTGTGTATGTAAATATGCGTTAATTAATTCTACTGCAATAAATAAGATTTAACGTATTAATCACCTATTGCACCATTTTTTATTACATTACATTACCGGTGAAGAATTTCTTCTTCTTATCGAGTACTACTTGGCGGGGTCGTGCCGAAAATCGTCCAAATTTACTTTCATTTTCAATTTCATTGTCACGCTAGAGTGACAATTCCAACAAAAAATAAGACACATATTTACATAAACAAATAGCCATTTAATATAGTTATGGTACAACGTGGTATATTTATCTTGGATTCAGACTTGTCAGCAAATACTGATTTCAAAACTTTTTCTAAGTGGAGTACTTGAAACGGCTATACGCACTTGGCGCCCGTTTTTTTACATTGCAGATGTTTTCGCCGGTTTCCATAATAGACAAAAATGTAGTGTCTTAACCCTTTGAAGCATACATTTTTCTTTACATGCGATTTATTTGAAACCTACCTGCGAACATTTTTTGAGTCGTTAAATTCGGATCTGAGGTGCAAATTAGAAAGTTTTCGAAATTTAAAATGATTTAAAATGAATGTACACAAATCTGATCGTTAAGGGGTCTCGGCCTACAAATTTTTTAAAATCGTTTTTCTTTTTTGCATATTTGGAAAGTTGAGTATCTTACGAATGTGCTGTTAAAATATTTCTGTAAAATTTGAATTATTCCAACCGTTACAGCCTTTTATAGGGAATGCAGTTAAGTCGGGTTTTGAACGATAGGCTATACACGAACAACGGTAAGAAGTTACTTGACCGTCAGTAGTATTTCTTATTTCGAAGCGAACGCATCATTTTAGAAAATGTCTTCGGAAAGAACATTTGGAAAATACGGATCTTCGCAACCCGGCCGTATTCCACGGAAAAAATTAAAGGGTAATCGATTTACTAATGAAAATGATACAGAATTTGCAAGTACTTCGGCAGCAAAACTCCCCAGTTATGATTTCGATGTATGTATCAATTCAACGATCAATTATTCTATCATTCATTTCACACTAGTTTTCACTGCTTTGCAGCAACTATTGAAGTGTTAATCCTGTAATAGTGACATTGTTTTCGAAAAATATGGATAGCAGAGTTTAGGATTTAAACTTTTGGTGAAGTGTTCGCGTAACGAAAGTTTAACTGATTCTTGCTCGCTGATTGATAGAGCTTCCGAAATCAATCGGAAAGTTTTTGAAATGCTCGGCGTTGGAATTCAAGGTATACGAAATTTTTGTGGTTTGATGGATTTGGGCCAAGGACTCTCGAGTTGTGCATGTTCTGCGGCAGTTACCAATATCAGAACAGCAACAAAAGTCGTTTCTGCTATACATAGTAGTAAAAAAAGCCGCTAGTGACGAGAAGCAGATGAATGCAGAAGCGAGACGGCCAATGTCCGAACTATCAGTCTTTGGTGTTGGTTCTTGGGCAAAATGAGGCTTTAGTTCCCTTCTAGCAATTGTCTCAATAATTGGCAAATATATTGGTAAAATTTTGGATGTCATCAAATCAAGTAAGTGCAAATGTTGTGATGCATGGAAAGACGAAAAAGAGACTGTATGTACATTGAGACGTGTGGCATGAAGAACGTGCAGAGAAGTGCGACGCAAATTATAAGGGCAGTGCCGGGAAATTGGAGGTTGACGGTGTACTTGAAGTGTTTCAAAGATCTTTAGAGTTACATGGCGTAAAATATTCTCAATACATTGGGGATGGAGACACTAAAATATTCAAGGCGCTGCTAGGTGCTAAGCCATATGGCGGTGATTTTACAGTAAAAAAAAAGGAATATGTTTTACACGTAAAAAAATGCATGTGCAAAAAGGCCAAAGAGTACAAGAAACAGTTAACTTAACGCAAAAAAGTCGAGAAGGAGTTTGTAAATAAAAGAGAAGATGAGAGTAAGAAAAAAAGAAGTCGTAAACAACCGAAGGAACGAACAGCACAATTGACGAACAAACTAATGTAAGATCTCTCATTGTACTTTGGTTTAGCTGTTAGACGGCACTGAGACTCAGTTGAAGAAGTGACAAAGAAATATGGACAACCTTCTACCACAAAGTTTCAACCGATGAATATCCACAGCATTCGTATTGCCCGCCAGGAGTTGAATCGTGGTGTGAATGGCGTAAAAAGGGAGCTGCGGGTTTATTGGAAAGTTACGGGCATCCACAACCTCTTGACGACGATGCTCAGATGGTGCTAAAATCCATCTCGAGGATTTGACTTCCGATGATCTCTTGGAAAGATACCTTGGACGTAACACGAAATAATAATAACAGTTTTAACCCGTGCGTGTGGCAGCTTGCGCCGAAGTACATCTTTTACGGAAGGACGATCCTAGAAATTGCGGCTTTTAGCGCGACTTTCCCTTTCAATGAGAGATTGACACCCCTTTTGAACATAATGAAAGTCATGGGTGTAGCAATTGGACCGCAGGTCGAATGAGCAAGGAGATATAACGAGACACGCGTCAGCACAGCTAACCGCTGCAATACGGCCAAAGAAGCAAGATCTGTCCGAAGAAAAATCGACTGCTGAAGATGAATTCGAGGTTTCCAAAGGAATTCTGTATGGGTCTGGCATCGCAGATTATTTGTAAGTATAAGAAATTCGCTTATTATTCCAAGAAACTTTCACTTCAAATTTTAAACGCGCTTTTCTCAAAACCCTTTTTTTCAACTGGCGGCAAAAGTTAAAAAAATACTAATGTGCTGATCGGTTTAATTTTTTTTTTTTTCTAGTATATCGAATATCTTATGCTCTATGGAATTGGCGACTGTTTTTCATCTCCAAAATTGCTTACATTAAAAATCAATAAACTGTTACAAAGTGCAATGAAAATCGGAACTCAATTTTCCAGAGAGCGTCATTTTTTCAATTTTCATCGTACAGGATTTATTACAGTCATTTCCATAGCGACATACCTACAGATTAAGAATCCGATTGAAATTTTTGTTTCAGATAAACCTACGAGCTGCAATGTTTGCCGGCATCAAGAGGCGTCGTTGCGAAAGTATTAACTGCAACGTTACCTGCTACGTAATAAAAATACCAAAATTAAAAAACAAAAATATTTTTATACAGAATAAATAGCTAAATTAATGACAAAAAAATCAAACTAATAACAGTCAGTGTTTTTATGTGAATGAATAAATAAATATGTACTTTTAAACTACAAAACAAATTTTTTTCTATTCTCCTAGCGTACACCTTTCAGCGAAAATAGTTTGTGCCATTATATGCAGTAGGTTTTGAGAGAAAATTCATCAAAAATGCTTAACTTCTTCGATCGTCACACAGTAATAACCCCTTAAACTCTGAAGTAGCGACAAAGGACTTAGAATGGACTTAGAATCTTGAAAATTGAATTCTGATCCGCAACTGGCTACCGCCTCGTCAATTTTTAGGCCCCGTAACCTAGATGAGATTTGCTCTCTCTCTCGCTCGATCTCTCTCATTCACCTCGCCTCGCTTACTCACATCACTCACTCACTCGTCTTTTGTAGACCGTTCTAAGGAATGATGCCATAAAATATTTAAGCTAAGATGTCCTGTCAGCCAAGTGCGAATGATAGGTTTCGAAAACCACATGTCACCGCAACGGCATATTACAAAGATTGAATTATATTAGAATGATTGGCTACACAACATAGATTAATAACATGGAAAACGCTGAGATACATAGTGATGAAGGAGGGGAAAAAAGATAAAATGAGAGTAAAGACCGGTAAGAGAGCGATGGGTATTAAGGGTGGCCAAGGGAGGGAAAGGAAAGCGCACTGATGAGGGAATGTTGGAGTGAATAAAGAAAGGGGTGAAGGGGAAGAAGAGTCATTTTGGAAGGAAAAAAGAAAAGGGAGAAAAATTTTACGAAGAATGAGGGAGAGTTGGATAGAATTGTAAGAGAGAAAAGAATGGAATGAAGAAAGAAGTTGCGAGGAAAATAAGGGAGCAGGGAGCAGGGATAGCAAGGTTTAGGGTGGAGGATGGAGGAAGAGTGAAGTTGGAGAAGAAACATTATATACTGTATATTTGGGAAGAGACACAATTGAGCACGTGTTAAAGCGGCGTATGGATGTAGAAGAACGGAGAGAGCAAGGAAAATCCTGGAAGGGAGCGGAAAAGTAGATGAAGGAAATAAGAGAGGGTGGGAAGGGGGTGAAGGAGTCAGGCAGTAAAATGTGTGATGGAATTTAGGAGTGAAGGAATGAAGTAGTGAGTGAGACGAAGGACACTTGCAATAGACAACATACATGGACGAACGATATCTTTACATTGGCTTTGGTTTTGGCTTTGTCTAATATTCCAAACAATTAGATTCCACAACTAATTAACTTCTGTTGAATCCTGCTTATTTTTGGTATCGTCGTATTCAATCGCATAGGAGGGTTGAATCAATTCTAAAGTTGGCTTTCCGATTTTTTTCTCTGTGTGTATCAATTGTTGTAAATAATTTAACAGTAATTGTGTCAATAAGTTTCTCTCGTGTATCCGTGAGATATTTGATGCTAATCACAGGTATAAAATAATTCAAGTGAGTGTAGCCTCGATAGTATACTTGTTGTAACCGAGGCCCTCAAGTTACTGGTGCTACGTGATCTACATATTTGATATGAGGCTCAACCAAGATTCTCAATATTCTCTTAAATAACTGAAATTATAAGGAATTTATAGATCTGTCGGTTATTTCTAGTATATCTTCCGATGCTCACCGTGCATCACGTATAAATGAAAATTATCCTCTTTCAATATGTTGGAAGTTTCGTTTCTATATGTTGTTTCTATATTTCTTATTTTATATGTCGTATTCATAATGTTACTAACAGTTATCGACACACTATAGTATCGTTTCATTTATCTCAATTTTTGTTTGTATAAATTCCCAGCAAGGTGACGGAGCACCTATAGTAAGAAAAGGAACATGTGCAAATCACATTAGAGACATAGAGCGACTTTTAAAAGGCGCACACATAATGATTGATGCACGTTCAGAAGAAGATGTGGAAGTAGACCTCATAATGGAAAAACTCGCACGAGCAACAGCGTCCACGTATAAGTTCAACGAACCACGTGGTGAAAATGGAGGTCAACTTGGTCCAGTTGGAACAACATATCGGAGGTATGTCTACAAAAAATTGAAAAAGCTACACACAATATACTGTATACATATTTTAAATGGTGAAATCTTTTAAGCAATCGCAGCATTAACTCGTAACTACCACAGCTAAATTTTTACACGGTCTGTAAAACCGCATAGCTTAGCGTCGATTTTTATGAATCAAAGTAAGGAAAATACAATATTGATCATTTTCGTAGTTTACACACGGAGAAAATTTTCCAGTTAAAATTACTACATAATATTTTTAATCGGAGCTGCAATATAATTGCATTTTGAATGAATCTACTATTTTTATGTTTTATCAATGCCACCTATGTTTTTAATTTTACAATTCAAATATAGTAATTTTTCATAAAATACAATGCAAAAAGCGTGAATGTAAATATTATTAGGCCAAAATAATTATTATATTATGTGAATATGTAATTCTTACTACATCTTTAATATTTTTTACTATGTTCGTACAAAAATTTACTATATAATTACATCGCAAATTTATATGCGAAACAAAAGTTCCCACAAAACTAGTCAAATATTGCTATAGACATATCGTAATTATTACGATCACTATAGCAAGTTTCACTCGATTGAACTTTTGAACATCACTTCGTGATGCAGTGTAGTTTCAGCGCTTCAATAACTTCGTGAAATTTAATAACGTGGAATTCGCTAATCACTTTCATGCATTCGAAATCATAAGCGAAGAGTGTTTTGAATGGATATTTAGAGGATATTTCAGTCCGTATTGCACATATTACTTATAAGGATTGTCGGAACAAAGCATTCCAAGGATGTTACGATCACCAGCGTTGCATCTACGTTATTTTGCTAATCGCTGGGATATTGTCTTTTTGTTATTCGTCACTAACGATCTTCTATCAAAAAAATGTATAACACGCATGTGTTGCGCCCCGAGTACCCCGACGCCGCGAACGCGCCAGTCCACACGTGTAGGAATGCGCTAAGTCAGGAAGGCAAACGGCTTGATGACCGAGAATTTCCGAACGTGGTCAATTGCGCCACGATAAATGAAAATTGCACGATTCGACGATTTTGATGGAAGTGCAGCCTATGGCTGCACCTCCAAATAAGGACAGTCTACAATCAATTTCCGAACGGAACGGTTGGTCTCGAGGAGTAGACTCGTACAGAAAGATAAATAAGTACAGTACTGTACTTATTCATCTCTAATGGACGAACGTCGTTTAACTGTATCTTTTCTTTTGTTTAGCTTCAATAAATCTTCACTGTTTCATTACATTCACGCGAGTTCCAACTCCTTAACCGGCAACGATCCCAAAAATTGTCCTTAACCTAATCTCTCGTCCCGAATTCCTTCGTCGACGAGACGTTCAGGCACAACGAATAAACGTTGTCGTTACTAAAATATATTAATGGGTTTTCTTTTTATCAGTGTCTGCAATTACCTGCGTTCACAACTATAGATTACATAATGGTTTTGAATATATTCCAAAAATGTGGATATAATAATTGTTTTCATGTTTGTTTGATGGATTTGTATTATAGATACTGTGATTTCGCTCGGACTTTACGTCATTTTTCAATTATAAAATTTATTATGTTTTTTGGTAAATATTACTATCATATCAGAATAATTAGTAGATTTCAGATTGTAATTTTGATTATGTAATATAGTAATTTCGTTTAAACACTGAATACAATTGTACTGTCGTGAAATGTACTGTTTTTTAGCAAAATAAGCTCCAGTGTCAGTATATTCCTGCACTACTGCGCAACGTAGTAAAACTTAAAGAAATTTTATGCTAAAAAGTACTAGAATATTTTTTCCGTGCAGAAAATAACGATGACATATTATTGAAAATTATTTAATTCACTTTAACAAATTTTCTTCATACTGCTTTCCATAACTATGTAAAGAAGCTTAAGCAAATACAGTCTTTAGAACTTTAATGATTATTCTGACGCAAAAACTAATGATCCTGACTAGTTGGTAATAAAAGGGGTATAGTCACCTTAAAAAGATATATTTTTTTATTACTGTTTTGCATTTTCTGAAGACTTTTTTTACAAGAAAAAAAAACCGGTATATTCGAATTTGTGATGATAAAGAAGTCACAAGTACTTTTGTAGCGAAATGTGCTCCCGCCAAAAATCGGAAACACACATGACTACCCACTTATGCCATCTATGACGCTTCTTGAGCGTATAAGACTCACCTAACCTCTAGTGATTCCACGAAAATATTTGTTCACATTCCTGATTTTTTAAAGCGTTTAAAATGAATTTCTGCAAACTTTTCATATTCGTGCTACATTTTAGTCTAGAAATAGAGTTTAACTAATCGAAATGTGTGTGCTATATGAAAGTATTCTATTGGTCGTACATGTAAATGATCAAATGTATGTAATGCAAAGATATCTAGTAGCAAGCTATACCATTATTCAGTACTCTTATATTCTTCGAAAAGAATATGAATTCAGAACACTCTCGACATGGTGATTTTGAAAGTTATTGCCTTTTCGACATACAGTTACGTTCATGGTTATGTCGGATGAAATATACGACTAAAATAGCAGACTTTTCATTGGCCATATCTGTTATGAGTGATCATTGTAACCAACGAGAAATCTTGTTTGCCGGTTAGTACGACTGAATTCGATAAACGTTTGGAGGCTGCCTAAAATTATTATTTGATAGTCTTTGTAGTTCAGTGTTACGTCCGGACCAGAATGAAGGCCAATTTACCTAGTCTGGTGCCTTTACCGAACCGTAATATACTATAATATTATGATTGATTTGCCCTGTTTTGAGTCAATGCTTGCGCACTTTACTCGGGATTGGGCTATGCCTCTAATTACCGTGGGAAGGATGAATAAGATTGGATATGAGGTAAAAATTGATTCTAAGTAAACTAAACCAAATGAGTACCGCCACCAAATTTAATAATTATAATAAATTGCTTATCTCGACGTCTGATGATGAAGATGATGGAAAACGATTAGGTACTTTAAACAGCGGAAAGAAAGCAATTCGAAGCCGAAGTAAGTTAGCAAGTGAACACAATTTATTATGATTTTATGCGAGTCTAGTACTGTACAACTACTTCGGTTGGCGGAATGGTGGAGAATGAGAGTGAGTCTTGGAGGATTTTGTGGATGTTAGTTAACGGACGTGGATCTTTGGGGTAGGATTGAGGATTGTTTCTATTGGTTCATCTAGAGAAATTTTTAGGGAGAAAAGGTATATGGTGGTTGAAGAAATTAGTTTGTTGGTGCTCGAAATTTTGGCGGGGAGCTTGCATGGGGGTGAAGGATTTACTCAGTCAGGATTGGACAAGGACAATTTCTTCGGAGATGAGTAAGGAGTCAGTAGTATAAGTTTGGGAGTTCTGGACCAGGATTCCTGTAACCGACATTTACCGACACTCTAGAACCTTCGAAGGTG